>OY720177.1:8975363-9072863 GCA_963082885.1 Parascotia fuliginaria | reverse complement strand
AAACGATGCATAAGAGCAATGTTTGGATTACAAAGAACCGATAGCTGTACACCCTTTTTCATAAAGTATAAAATATTAACTCTTCCTTCTCTGTATATACTGGAAACAGCTCTTTTCGTCAAAAATAATCCCCACCTTTTTCCTCGCTTAGCTGACGTTAGAGTACGAAACAGACGGGACAATAAAAGGCTATGTGCGCATTCTGCAAACACAGCTCTATTAGAGAAAAGTATTTTATGCATGGCCCCTAAAATTTATAATAATGTACCTAACTCCTTAAAAGATTTAAATATAAATTTATTCAAAAAACAATTATCTAACCTACTGATAAGTAAATGCTACTATAACGTGAGCGAATTCTTTAATGACAAACTATAATAATAGGTATGTCATTCTTTTTATGTACAATAATTAGTTATTTCGTTTTTTTGAAACAATGTACACATAATTAATGCCCTCGAATGTAATCTGTAATAATTTAGTTCTAATCTAACTTGACATCTTATGATATTAATCTATTTGTATCTTCGCATGTATTTTTTATTAATATAATTTAATTCTAATCAAAATTGACATCCTGTAATATTATCGTATTAAAATTTGACACTCTGTATAATAGCGTATTAAAATTTGACATTCTGTGATATTATTGTTTTAAATGTGTGTGTTTAAGTTAATTTGTAATCATTTATTTCTAATGGTATGTAACTTGTGTCTTATAATATTATTATTTAATTTAATTGAATTTTCTGAGCCGTAAAACAATTTACCTACAATCAAATAAAATTTGTATGTCTAATAATATATAATGGACAAAAAAAAAAAAAAAAAATAATGTTTCGGTATAGATTTTCATATAGATTGAATTGAAATTTTTTGAATTTCACTTTCAAACTTGTAAGATTTATCCATACCTATTATAAAAAGCTTTGTCTTGATTGATTGATTGATTGACTGACTGACTGACAGACTGGCTGACTGACTGACAGACAACGCACAGCCTAAACCACTGGTCGTAGCGACTTGAAATTTGGAGGGTGTGTTTATCTTAATGTCAGAAGTGTGTTTTTTAAAATTCAACCCCTAAATGTGTGAAAACGGATGAAAACGATTGTATGAAACTTCTTCATTTTCAAAACTTACAGTTTTGAATTTTGTTTTGGAATACTTCTATTAAAATTAAAAATAACGCTCATAATTTTTTTTTGACAGGGGTGGTTTTAGAAAGTTGTAATTAGGGATAAAATATTGTATGGAAAGATCTTCTTTTGAAGTTAGCAACTTAAACTTTGGAGGGAGGGGAAGGAAAGTGTGAGGTAAGTGAAGGGGAGGTGAAGGGAAAGTAAGGAGGAAATGAGGGCGAAGTGAAACGGAAGCAAGGGGGAAGGAGAGAAGGGGACAAGGGATAGTAGACTATTTATGAATGATATTAGAAGGATATGAAAAATATTTGTTTTTTAATTATTGTAGTTAAAATTCGCATTTGAATACTGTTTTTTTTTTACGGGCGGTATCTTAAGGTAGGTGAAAGAGGGATTGCATGAGTGGGAGATTAGAAATAGTATGGTTAACACTATATAAATAATATAAAATATAAAAAATGAGAAAAACGATAATCACGCAAGCGCAGCTACAGGCAAAAGCTAGTCGTATATAAAGTATTTATGACATTTTGTTTTTTTGTTGCGCGTGTGTGTGGCGAGCGTGATAATAAAACCATGTATGATACGTACGATAGATTGCGGGCGGCGCGGGCGCAAACACGCATGACAATAAAAAGGCACTAAGTACGAAAAACTACACTAAAATATTATATCTTTGATAAAAAACAATATAAAATAAATATTTTCATACCGTAGGTGCGTCAAGTAGTAATCCTCTAAGAGCATGAGTTCCGAGCGTGAGTGCAGCTACGAGTACAGGGGTGGTAGCCCATAGCACTACGCAAATCGCGTCCAGGTATTTGCGACCGCGTAAATAACGAAGTTCCTTATTTCGCGCCTCTGAAAAGTTACATTCGATAGTAGTTTTCTTTTGCTTTTCTCTTTGGTTCCTGTCATAAATGTGATGATACAATTTACTACATTCCTTGCAAATTAATGTTTATTGAGAATATTTTATTGCAAATACATTGCACTGGTTATACTTCTTATGAAATAAAGGTGTAAAATTTTAAGTTCGGGCGGGACTCGGGATCTCCGCGCCTCTGGAATACCATCTCGTCGCACTACCAACTATGTTATACGAGTACTGCTTCAAGAGTAGAAATAGTCCACAACTTTATACGTACGTCTTGCTATAACATTATCGAATGAACCTTGACGTCATAACAAGACGTATAGATAGACTTACTTGTTTCGTTGACGAATAATAGTGACAACCACTGCGTTATATAAATGTGCAGTTTCACCCGCGTCTTTGCTTACTGCTCCGCTCCCGTCGCCAGTAGCATGACGTTATATAGCCTATAACCTTTCTCGAGAACTGGGCTATCATACGCAAAACAATTTTTCAAATCCGACTGATAGTTTCAGAGATAAGCGCTTTCAAATAAACAAACAAACTCTTGCGCTATAGATTATACAAACATACCTGTTACCCGGCCAATGAAATAATCCTCCCAAACATGAACCTTTACAGTCCTTATGCCTTTAAGTAGATCGGTGATCAAACTGACACGTGAATCCTTATGTTTCATCATCTCAGTGCTCAGCTCACCAATTTTATTGGCAATCACTTTGTTTATCGGTATTAGAATGACAGAGAATGCGACACCAGCCAGAAATGATATACCAACTTGTTGATACAAAAGGAATAGTGTGATAAATAGCTGAAATAATAAAATAATTGTTTTTTTACCATCTAATGATAGTGTTGCTCTGAAGTGTGTTCTTTAGTGTGATACTACTGTAATCGCTAGATAGCAGTGGCGAAGCGTCCATATAACACGATTCCTGCCGGCTTCCCTTTTACCTATCAGTGCTTGCGTGTCTACTCAATGACTAGGTAACTAGCCTTCGGAAACTATTTTAATCCTTCCCTCCTCGGAATAGTGACTCTTCGCTACTGTTAGATAGCGTTACATACTTGATTGTATCATTAGCATCCCAGCTTCGCCTACTAGCATGAAAAAAATTCAAAACATCCAAGCTGCTACAATTTCAAAGGGCCAATATTTACAACAAATGTATAAAACAGTTCAGGAGCTTATGTCCATCAGCAGACATGTTTCGCTGTGTGCCTTAAATCCATCACAATTTTAGTAGTAATGGCGCAAGATGGTAAATAGATTTGCAATATTCAACCTTATAATCATTGTAACACGACACAACTATTACTAAACACAAAAAAATATATACCTGTAATGGTATACTCCATAACGCATGAAAACTTGGACAAGAATTGACGATTCTGTCAGTGTCTGTAGACATGAAATTTGTTATTTCTCCTATAGAGAATGACTTATTTATCTCTGTAGAGGTGACACTAAGCGTTTTTCTCAGAATGGTAGCAACTATCGCTCCTCGCATCTTCAGCCCAATCACTGACATCAACCAATTGAAATGCACATTGAAGAAAGTCGCTATCAAAGTTGCAGCTAGTAAACCTCCTGCGTACATGTAACTGAAAAGACAAATTAATTAACTCGTTATACTTTTGATCCTGCAGAACCTTCACAAGGTGGACCGACGACCTAATAAGGCTGGTGGGCCACCGATAGATGGGCTTATGTCTAGCTGTGGCTGATATGCCTTTCTGTACCTAATGATTGTCATCGTAATATTCGTATAGCGAAACCGGGATCGATGACTTGACATGCTATTAAAGATAATGCTGTGGTATACTTTTAAGTGTAACACTCATTATAAGTTTAAAGTGATAATACTTATTATCGTCAGCAACTTGCGTTCACGAGCATGACGTATGCACATCATGTCTTTCCTCATATCGGAAGAAATGATACGAGTGTTTTTATATCGATAACAAAAAACATGCTATTTATCACGACTAAAGATATAATCTCGTAGTAAATATATTAGATATCAATAGATTTATTTGACAATGAACTAAAAATTAAAATCTTAATCACTACCTTATTTATTAGTCATATTTACAATCTAGGCTGAACAGATTTTATTTTTAAGAAGATAAGAAAGGTAAGACAGTTTACCGACATAGAAACAGCTAGACTTGTCTATTTCAGCTATTTCCATAGCGTGATGTCATACGGTATACTGCTCTGGGGCAAGTCTGCGGATATTGAGTCAATTTTTATAATTCAAAAACGAGCAGTGCGATCTATTTACAATTTGGGCCCTAGGGTTTCACTAAGAGAGATTTTTAAAGAAATAGGTATTCTGACGGTGGCGTCTCAGTATATCTTCGCCAATATTATGTTTATCAAGAAAAATATAGACTTGTATTCCAGAAACTGTGACATGCACTCTGTGAATACTCGAGGTAAACATAAATTAGTTGGTACATATTATCGCCTACATAAAGTAAACAACTCATTTGCGGGTCTAGGTGTACGTTTCTATAACAAATTACCCATTGACATTATGAATCTACCCCTACAAAAATTCAAACAAACTGTTAAAAACCGCCTTATTCTAAAGGGTTATTATACTATTAATGATTATTTAAATGATAAAGCAGCATGGGTATAGTTGCTCGTTTAATGCAAGATTAATGTTATATTGATTATTATTGTTGTAGCTTTATTGACTATTATTATCATTAAGTATATTGATATTTTTATTATTGTACTTATATTGACTATTATTATCATTCAGTATATTGATTATTATTATAGTAATTATATTGACTATTATTGTAATTATGTTGACTATTGTAGTAAAAGTTTAATGTGAAGTGGATGCATATCATGATCATTACGAGTTCGTAAGGCATAATACATTTTATTAGGGTTCTTTTACCACCCATGCCCTGCATTGTCATGCTCACTAAAATGTCATTGCTTGTGGTGTCGTATTGGCCGGGTCATCACCTTCCCTCTAATATGGCGAGGGTGATGATGGCTGGCCCGTGCGTCATGCTCGTGAACGGGTGCTACTTGGGATGACTGGTCAATCTTGGCATGGCTTACATTTAATATTCAATCCAGTATTACCTTGTCGTTCAATGTGACCAGGGGGTGCATTTACCAGTTTAATTAAAATACGTAGTCAAATTACCATACTAGTTGAAACTTAATAATTGAATTCCTTGTTTTCTTTCTTTAATCTTAGTATTATATTAATTAGTTAATTTGTAATAATTACTTTGTATGGTTCTTTGGTTGCGTTGAGTGTTTAAATTGTAACTCATTCAAATAACTGTAATTATCTGGCGATTGAAAAGAGTGGCGTGAGTTTCTTGCCAGTTCTTCTCACAGCTCTACCTCGTCAGCGAACTGGCTGTAGGTCAATTGGCTGACAAAATGTAATGTTGACTTTTCATAAGCATCATACTTTATGATCTAAATGAAATAAATGCTTTGACTTTGACTTTGACTTTGACTTTTTGTTTATTTCTGTGTATAATGGATAAAACCAAAAACTACTTGACCAATTTTAAAAATTCTTTCATAAGACTATAATTTATAAAAAAAAAACACAAATTGTATCTGCTGGAAGTCAAGGTGAATCAGTAGTTGAATAAAAAATACAACTCGTGTAATACTTAACTATAACCTTTGTTGTATTTTTATAATTTTACTGACCTCGTTTGGGTTAGATACAACAGATACATAAAAACAAAGCAAAGCAATTGGTAAAGTAATTTCAACGAAGGCATATTTATATAGTTAGATAACATGATAATTACCCAAAATGTTGATCAATACTTTCATCTTGAACAAATTTGATGAGGTTGTTGAGTAGTATAGGGCCTGCAAAACCCGCCATATCAGAAATTAGTTTTAGTATTCCAATACTGTAGAATTCGAGAGCGAAACAAGTATGCAATGCTCTTAATAGAGTAACATTGATTCTGCGTGGCGATCGGACTAATACACGAGTTGTGGGAGTCACGGGAGTGGATATGTTTGCTGCAGTTTCTCCTGTTGCGCCATAACCTGCAATATACATAACTGTCATAATCATGTACTTTGAATATCAATAAAATTACATTGCGGGGCATCTTATTAGTGGGTTTTCTGTTAAGGAATCCTTACCGTGCATTCACACCCCAGCAGGAAAGAGGAAAGGGGAGAAATTGGGCCTCCGGCGCTCTCACTCACCGAACGAAACGCATTAGTACGGATACTACTACTCTTACGTCCATCTTCTATAAGAGGGTAGAACTTACCCGGTAGTACGGATACTGCTACTCCTAAGTCGATCTTCTATGAGAGGGTAGTACTTACTGGACCATCCGGCCCATTCATGCTGAAACCGGCATGGATCTACTACCAACTAAACTAGGCAGCGGGTTAGTCGCATTGCAGGAGCAATGATAGGGACTCTGAGTTATCCATGAGCGACAGTTGCTAATTACCATCACGTGGGATGTTTGCTCGTCTGCCACTATCGCCAATAAAAATAAAGCTACAGCTAGATGGCAAAATATTGGTGTAAGACCTTTTGAAAAAAGGTGTGATGATATTGTGTTTTATTTTTATTTTTAACTTAGTTTTCAGTCTAATAATTAATTACCTGATCCTATGAATGGCTCATGGGGTATATCTTGATACTGTTGGTAATGATCGACATTGCCTATAAGAGACCTGTCCATTCTGGCTCCCACATATGAACAACAGTACTTTACTGGGACATCAAATAGTTCTTCTGCATCATTTAATTTGTTGTCTAGACCTGTAATATTAAATTGTTATTGTAATAAAGTCGAAATGGTCCAGTGGATAAGGCACCCGTTTCGTAAACACGAGGTAGTGAGTTCGAATCCGGGCAAGTACCAATGTGATTTTTCAAATCGTATGTAATTTTTAAGTTTACCTTGGACATTTTTGACTGTCAGTGAAGGAAAACATCGTCAGGAAACCTGGACTTTAAAGTCTGAAATAGCCAATCCGCCTTGAGCAAGCGTGGTGATTAATGCTCACATCTTCTTTATATGAGAAGAGGCTTTTGCTCTGCAGGCTGGTATTATTATTGTAATAAACGACAAGTGTGAAGTAGTTTACAAGTACCAATTTTCAGTACACTTTGAACAAGCAATAATCATTGCAGTAAAATAAGACACTAGGTTCTCTTGCTTTGCATCTGTCTCAACAGTAGTACCAAAAGTAGATATGTATATAACACCTACAAATGATAGGGTTAACCTATTGTTATACCAAAACCTTACATAAGAAACACACAATATAACAGTGAAAACTGCACCTAAATCCATTGGGTACTTTTCGATTAGTGATGTCAGGCTGAGGAGGATAAAGACAAGAAAGAGACTTACTTAAAAGAAACTAACTAATTTAATAAATAAATAAAAGAGGACAAAACGGGACTTACACAGAGCACTTCTCTGGGTAAGTCCCCTTTTGCCTCTTATTTATTTATAATAAAGTGATCAACATAATGGGTAGTCTGATAGTAAGTCTTACAACCCTGTGAAATGACTCAACCATTGTCATTGTTCACATTAAAATATACTTGTATTGTATTACTTAAATGTTATAAGTTATATATATATAACACTAGCTTCGCGCAGCGCGGTTTCACCTGCGTCTTTAGTTAATGCTACGCTCCCGTCGCGAGTAGCGTAATGTTACATAGCCTATAAGCTTCCTCAAGGACTGGGTTATCTTAAGCAAAAAGAATTATTCAAATCCGACTGGTAGTTCTAGAGATTAGCATGTTCAACCAAACAAACTCTTCCGCTTTATAATAATTGTATAGTTGACCACTGAGACAGTTATATGAATCTTACATTCTGGTTCAACAGTAAACAATGAAAGGGTTTTTAATTATTGATATTTAAAGTGCTTATTATGGATAATAATAGTACATTGATACAATTGTAGGTATACCTTTTTGTAGAAGTGGTGACACCCATGACAAAGTTAGTTTAGACAGCCAACCAGCTCCTTGCATAGCTGTGCCTAATATTCCTTCATCCAGATGTGGAAGAAGTGGTGTGTACTCGCTCTGTAATCAAGAATATTAATGATTTATCAGCAAGCACTAATAAAATCATCAATAGAGGCAGTAGAAAGATAAAAACAGTCTTTGTTTTAAGGCACAAAATTAAGCTATGTATCATTTGAAAAGATTTTTACTGCCTTGAACTGCCAGATTTGACATTTTTTGAAGGTTTGTAAAGCAAGTAGTTTAGTAAAAAAATTGGCAGTGCCAGAACATGTTATTATTGGGTTTGTCTAAAATTTAACTAGGATGATAACATTTTTGGATATTATGCATTATCTTTTTGTAGATACCAAAAAGTTTTTTTGGTATCTACAAAATACAAAATAGTAAAATACTTGAACTTTCTAACAAAAGTCAATCAAAAACGAGAATGACAAAATTGTCCTTTGATTTTTGTGTCAGCTATACATAGCCTATTACAAACTTTTTATAAATTTGTCAAAGAAGTAAAAGTATAGTTAATTATTATGATTAAGATAATGGAGGATTTTGTAAGCCATCAATTTAGTTTTGCAAAACATTGAATACATCAGCAAGTATTTCAATATTTTGTTAAAGTCTATCAAAATATTTAGATACTGATGTATCCAATGTTTTTACAAAGACTATACAACACTTAATAGGTAGCCATGACACATGGGGGAATTTACAAACATAATTATCATAGTCAAAGTACAACCTTAATGCAGTGAATGTTTTATACATATTTGTTGTTAATGGGCCTTAAATAAATAAAAATTAAAGCCAAATAGATAATAACATTTTCAATCATTATCATAAAGGTTTTATAAAAAGTTATAAAACTTACATGAGAGTGTTGCGAGCCAACAAGGCATGGTGAATAAAATGTTGGTCTTGAGTCACTTGATGGTATAAGAGTCAGAAAATATAAAACATGGCAGCACAATGTGGCGATATCAAACCCAATCATTTCTCCTGCCATTATATGACTTCGCAATGACATTAAATTTAGAATAACGGCAAGACTCCACATTACTATTTGGGAAGACGGACCTCGGGAGCTCTGTCCCAGTCGATGTTTTAGTGCCAATACATAACCAAAATGCACTAACCACGCTAAGCATGACGCACCAGCCGTGAAGTATTCAACAGGATACAAAATGAAATCAGCTTTAGTAATAAATACATACAACTCTATGATTGGAATGAATACCAAAGCTAATACAATAAAACTACGAAGAACTAATGTCCGTTCCTGTGTTTTCTCTCGAATCACCCAATCTTTTCTATAACCGACATAGTAGCCCGATACAATCGCCATAAAAAAATACAAGGGTATTTGTAAAAATAGTTCCTGAAAACATTGCCCGAAGTCCTTTTCTACGTCGTTCCATGGTTGTAGACCCTGGGGTCCGCACATATCCTCCCATTGCCACTGAATTTTCATTTTGTTCTCTTATCAATTTCAATGACTACAACAAATTAATATTTCTACAACCATTTTGCACATCGTTTAGATTAGTCCTTTTTCATTATTCAAATTTATTAATACCACTATTATTTTATATACTACGTAGAAGAGTAATAATATTGCATTAAGCTACTACAAAATAGTGAGGGACTTTACAGTTCTATTCAATCTTAAAATTGTAGTACACAACAAAGCAGATTGCAGATTGCAATCGCATCGCCAAAACATGTCAAAATGTCAATGTCAAAATTTTTGAACTGTTTGTAATCTGTCAGTTCAACTTAACGATACAGCTAAGATCTGCACATACGACTAAACTAATTAGTCGAGTTGAGTTGTGTACTTCTCGTGAATCAGGCACAACTAAACTGTTTAGTCGATGGAGGTACGCATATAATCAATTTAATCGGTCGTTAACTTTTTTATCTTCTAAACAAACCAACGAGTCTTCTTTCGGCAACGTGCAAGACAAGACATACAATGTCCATTAATAAAACGGCAAAGAGCATACTTAAAAGAAAAATTATTATGTCTGAATACTCCTTCAAACTCTAGTAAAGCGCAGGCCTTTTTTCGACGCTATTATTAAACTCCTTCGTATCGTCCATATTAGTTCCTGCCGATGGCGATGAGAGACATAGTGCTGCCTCAAATGCTAATGTGAGACTGACAGGTTGCGGATTAAATTTTTAATCGATGATGCGCATATCAATACATTGCAATACAATTTGAGTGCTTTATCGATAGTTGTCCAACTTTTTAATCAAAGGCAAAGCGATACGGCTTTTTGATTTTTTTTTGTCGAACAACTATTGTGTTACAGAAGATGGTTGTCATTTAATTTCATCCACATTTTTTCTATTTTTATCATTGTATTATACCATTAAAATCATCAACTAGTATATTATTTTACACTTCTTCTTCTTCTCCTTTTTTTTTGGCAACTGAGCCGACGATTGTGTCAGCTATTTCTGCCAGCGTCAAGTTTAGAATAATATATTCTTGTTGATGATATTAATGGTATATTACAATGATAAAAAATATAAAAAATGTGGATGAAATTAAATGACATCCATCTTCCGTGAAAACAAAAGATGGACCAAAAACTTATTTTACACTTGACGCCTGGCAGAAATAGCTGACACAATCGTCGGCTCAGTTGCCATAATAAAGGGAGAAGAAGAAGAAGAACTATTGTGTTGACAGTATGCACAAGTTCTAATAAAGCAGTACATTCATAAATACTTATAAAACACAACAAAATAGTTGTTCCACTAAAAATAGTGTATAATTATGCGGATGCACTAACCTGTATTAAACAGTGCTCTTTTACAATAGAGGTCAGTATGCGGTGGCCCTAAAACATGGCAACTACCCGTACACACAATGTTAAATGAAAAAAATAATAGAACAAATTTTAGTTAATAAAACAAGAGTTGATATGTAACAAAAAATGAACACATGCTGCACGTTTGGAAGTAGATTTACGACTAAAGCGTTAAACGGTCCGGTGCTTCGTCCACACGATCGAACTTGGTGCGGAGTGCACGAAGTCCGGGCGTACAAACGATCGCACCAATCGCACAGATAATAACAATAATTATGTCCAGCGGACTACTCTTCACACGATCGAATATGTTCCGCAGCACACCAAAGTGATGGTGCGGAGCACACCAAATCCGGTCGTCTGTTAGGGCAATTAACACACCGTGTACACACTCCCGTTCTCCTCCCATCACAGACTAGACTAGAGAGAAGTAGAGAACAAGTTCCTCTCATAATAGCGCAGCAGACACACAGAGTATACAATCAAAAAACGTATTCTGAATCACTGACATAAACACACATGTAAAACTCTAAGTTCTAAATCTTTGCCATTTTGGTAGTAAAGATAGTCTGTGAAGGTACTATGGTACTCTACTAGGAATGATGATTCTTTCCAAAAACATCGATTTTGTAGATCGATTTGAATCATAAGCTGATGAATCAAACACACAAATAATCAAGGACTAAAAGATAAATTTTTAAAAAATCAATTTTTCCAAGTTTCCATGTATAAATCCAAAAAAAATGCTCGAGCCTTATGGCGATTCTTTCCGAATGATCTACTGATGAATCGATTCTCCAAAAAAAACGGTCATCTTGCGAGTTTTTAAGTAATTAACCACTCTGTACCCGGCAACACCGTAATGCTACGGGTACATTCCACTAATTTGTAAATATTAAAATGGTTTTGTTATTATTTATAAATTTTATGATTTACCAAAACAAAAAAATTGAATGGCGATTTAGAAGAATGAAATATCGAATCACTGGATCGATTCACTACTGCATAACGATTTAAAAATTGGGGCCTAATTAATCGATTCTTCTCTTCTCAGATCGCCAAATTGTGCTGTCAACACTGTTAACAGTGTCAACCATGAACCAGTGTCACAACTGTCAAGTCAAAAGTCAACATTCGACAAATCGACACCAATTTTGCAAATGTTACATCTAGTTTATTTAAATTACAATGGAATTAAATGGTTCAGAGGATACCGCGGTTTTAAGTGAAGACGAGGTTGATGTTGACCCTATTTACGATATAATTGATTATTTAGTTAGATGTGCGAAGATTTCCTTTAAAACTGCGCATGTTGATGAAATTGAGGTTCGTACAAGCGAAAAGATAAAAATGGCCTGTGATGTGTACAAGCGTTCGCCTACAGAGTTCTTACTACAATTCGGCAAGTATCTGGCACCATATCATATTGGATACTTTGAAAGAATGCAATCCTCGGCGTTAGTTGATTGCAAGTTTCGAGAATGTGTGGAACAACTAAAAATATATCATTCTGAAAAGAATAAACATAAAAGAGTACGAAATAGACGTTACAATGTATTAAAGAAACTTAAAACGGAAACAGACTACTTCAGTGAAAAACAGATGATGTACCGAAATCCTTTACTTTATGAACAGTTAGTTGGTCAATACCTAACTGACGAAGAAATTAGGCAGAGAGACAATGTAGACAATGAAAATCTTACATTTTTAAGCATGATTCTAGAAACGGTTGACAGGAATGAAATGAGAGAAATGAAAAATGTACAAATGTTGGAGGAAAACATAGAATCTATCACTATAACAAATAAGAAAGATGATGAATGTGATAGTAGTGACAGTGATAGTCATAGAACTAAAAAGCAATGGGGTGAGTTTGATACTCCCGACACAAGACCTAGTTACATGCCTGAAAAGAGAAAACAATGTATGATTACTGCTCCTGAGAGGAATTTACTCAGAGAAGAGTTTCTGCAAGAAATGTACAGTAGCTTTATAGAGGGACGAGATGAAGACTATGACTATAACAGTATAGATAATGATGAGCAATATGATGACCTACAACAGGTGTCACAGGATGCTGAGGACAAGTACTTTGATTCAGAGAGCAATGATATTGAAAATCTTGAAGAGCATATGAAACTTGTTCAAGAGTACGGCAGGAAAAAACCAGAAAGCACCATCAACACTGATGATCCTCTTGATGTGTTTATGAAGCATATTTCAAATAAATCCAATTTAAGCTATTTTCTTTCTCTTGTCATATAACATGACCTTGTATAAAATCAGCCGAAACACATCCACTGCTGGACATAGGCCTTTTTTATAAAATACAACTTTAATATTCAAACCTTAAAAAAATTGTTTGTGCAACACACAACTACTTCAACAATACTCAGAATAACTAGGCCCACCGGGTTTTAACTAGGTAAACAGTATTAACAGACATTTTTCTTTGAGCATGCACATGCGTTTGGGGGAGGGATTTCAGCCCCTTAACCCCTTCTGGATCTGCTACTGTACTAAGGTACCTGTACCTAAGTGCCCACATATTGTAATCTATGTATATAAAAATGAAACCCTATTTCCCTTGGTCATGGCATCACGCGTGAACGGCTCGATCAATTTCGTTAATTCTTTTTTTGTTGTGTTTGTTATTGTCAGGAGAAGGTTCTTATGCAAAACTAAGAAAATTGCGCGGTGATTTATAAAGTTTAAGCAAAAACGGTTGAAAACAAAGTCGGTTCCCCCTGTCTGTCTCTATGTACGATTAGATATTTGAAACTACGCAACGGATTTTGATGCGGGTTTTTTTTAAATAGATAGAGTGATTCAAGAGGAAGGTTTATATGTATATAACATGCATAATATAGTAGAGAAACATTGATAAATTTAGATGTTTTTAATGTGATGTCGTAAACAAACAAATTTTTTGCGCTTACATTGCAACGCTGGCTAAACCCTACAAGATAGATCAAAATAATGTACTACAGTACCTATTGTACACCTTAAAAAGGTCTACAAAAGAGTCCGCGATAGTATATGTATATCTTTAAGGGATAACCCACAATAACCATTTTTATTCTTTACATTTTATGAGAAATAATGGCTTATTTTCGAAGCAATTTTAAGCAATACAGCATTTATCCTTATCAAATTAAGTACCTTAAACACATTGTGAGTTTAATATAAATCAATAATGCTCATTGGAGCATGTATTTTAAATAAATATTTTCAAAGATATTAGAGATTAAAAATGCAGGGAGGGATATAGCGGCAGGGGGCCGGCATTCTGTAGTAAAATTAAATATACTACAGAATGTGTAATTACGAGTTATTCCGGTCTGATCCCCCAGATCTGATCCCCGGGGGATCGGTTTATTTGTAAATACAACGTTCACAGCATTTGTTTTTCTTCGCACGGACAATGCTGTTACTAAATATAGTATCAGCATTGCACCCGTGCGAAACCGGGGCGTGTCGCTAGTTGTATATAAAAATGTCAACTTAATACAAATAAGGAATGGTTCATTGTGTAAAAGCAGCATGTCTTAGAGTGACTCCAATTCTCTCAAAAATCAATTCATTTCTCTTTGTTTTTTGAAGGCGATTTTCCTTTTACATGTTACAAGTGTAAACTGTAATAAGCGGTCACACAAAACTACCAGCACCTCAGATCCGCTCATTTGGGATAAATGCATGCTGATTGTTATATTAAGTACACTTTGAAACTTAATTTTCAATTAGGTAGATAAGCTCGCCGTTTTAAACTCACCATCTCGGCCAGGGACAAGTTGGTATTAGAACGAGTAGACGAATGAGTCAAAAAAAAATCAGCTAAAAACCAACTACTGTATCGCTAAAAGTTTAACTACTTACTATTGTCTGTTACAGTAGGTACCTAGATACCTATTTTACTTACCGACGCAAGATTTTTACGGTAGTAAATCCACGCACGCGTTTCACTATCAGCATGAATGGGCTGGATCTTCCGTGGCAGTATTACATTACCCTCTCATAGAAGAGCGACGTAAGGGTAGTAGTATCTGTACTTATAACGTTTCGTTTCGGTGAGTGAGAGCGCCAGAGACCCAATTTCCCGCCTTTCCTTTTTCCTCACCTTCCTCAATCCCTTCGCCTACCCCACTGCCTTGGCAGCAGTAGGCAGTGGCTTCGCAGAGTCCCTGGCATTCCAGGAGTGATACCAGAGACTCTGAGCCGTTCATGAGCGACAGTTTCCACTTGCCATCAAGTGGACTGTTTGCTCGTCTACCACTGTCGGCAATAAAAAAATTAAAAATATAATAGGTATTCAGAACAACAAAATGTTTGTTGACCTCTAAGGGATAGGAATCGAACCCACAAAAACTTGGCTCTCTCACTGCACCATTTATAGGTAAATGGTATAATTATGTAACTACCTATTCTCAGCATGTCTCAAGCGATTACCTACTGACTTAATAAAAGAAAAGTAGGTATCCTGTAGGGAGTACCTGGTTTTACGTATGGTTACCTCATCGTAATATACGTAACTTATACATATGTAATATTCAATATAATTCGATAGGTATACAAGGAGATGTTGCACAACGTAATGAGTGCTCTTCAAATGCAGCCACATTTCTATATCTATAAAAGTAGTTAATCGATAGTTTCGAATACAGGTAGCGTTTCACTAGGTCGCAGATACTCAGCGCATTTGTTGTTGTGGACTCTTTCTAAGGTAACTGACACGTGGTATGCATACTGAGAAGTAAATTGCGAATTTCACATACCTTTGTACGTATCTACATACTTAGGACTACGTGTTTTGTTAGGTATTTATTTTTGTTTAAAAAAAACAACGTATTAGTATGAAAATAATAATAATTCAAATGTTTCTTAGTACTTATTTCTGCACAATAGATTTTTAGAGATATTTTTGCACTTCACACAATGCTTAGTTAGTGTTAGTTTTTATTGAAAGACAATTTTATGTACCTACAGTCAGACTATGTAAGTATCTGCGAGGGAGACATAAATCCACTTTCTTCTTTTCCTGTCAACGATTAACTGCAGTTGCAATTAGGTTTAGATATACCTTTTTCCCCAACTGACGCAGTCAAGAAGGGTAATGTTTTTCGAACGTATGTATGTATGTATGTATGTATAAATGGCTTGATGGATTTTAACGTATGAGGTGTCATTAGATTCGTATTGAACGTAGGAGTGACATAGGATATATAAAAATTCATGTAGCGTCAGCAAGAGAAAAAGAATGGGTTTCTTTCTTTTCACTTTGTTTTAGGCAGGCGGGCTTTTTGTTTTTTAATAATAATAATAATAATAATATTTCAACAACCACACACAACGCCATCTAGACCTAAAGTAAGCATATTATATGCTTGTGTCATGGGTTCTAGAATGCGGATATACATACTTAAATACTTTTTTTTTTTTTAAATACATACATATTATACATAGAAACACCCAGACCAATGCAAATAGACATGTTCATGCACACAAATATTTGCACTGAGCGGGAATCGAACCCGCGACCTCTGCGTGGCAGTCCATACACAGTACCACCGAACCACAGAGGCAAACAAACAATATAATATAATTATATTGCTTGTTTGTAATAATAATAATATCGCAGTGTTAGTAATTTACCTAGATCTGCTCATCATTTATCACTTTAGGTAACGCAAAAAAACATAAACACCGAGATTTATATTAGAACAATCAGAAGTTACGGGCAAAACTACATTGTCTTGAACATCCAGGTTACGATTTTAATCACGAATTAGTCGAAAAATAGCTTTATTTTCAAATGGTCAGATTTACATATACTTATACAACAAGTTTTGATACCTAATAATTATACAAAGTAAATATGATAGTAAGTTCGAAAAGATTCTCACATGGCTTGTTCCCTAGCGCAGATAGGTAGGTAGGTAATACGATTTGAGAAGCAATTTACGAGATTAAATGAATCAAGTAGATACACAAAATTTTACCGTAGTAAATGCTTGCTGATTTCAGCATGAATGGGCTGGAGCGACTGGGATAAAATATTAGTACCATACTAATGTCTTTCGCTCAGTGAGTGAGCGCCGACAGCGCAATTAAGTATATCCACTTGGTCCTCTTCATTTTCCCTTTTCTTTCTTCATCTCCTTGTCAACAATGTATATTATGTATGTTTGAACAAAAAAAAGTATTTAAGTATGTATATCCGCATTCTAGAACATAACACAAGCTATATTGTATGCTTACTTTGGGTTATATGGCGTTGTGTGTAGTTGTTGAAATACTACCTATTATGTATTTATTATTATTTATTTATTTAATGGTAGGCAGTATGCTTGTTTGCCACCAAATTTGTTTAAATAAGCCTTAAATTCAAAACTTGCGTTCCAATGATATTGTGTAAAGTATGTGAAGTTCACAACCAACCTGTAGTCGGTTAGTGTGCTGGCATACCTACAATGCAGCCTCTGACAGATAGATAATTAATTTAAATATGAATAAGAATTTTGTTGAGCTAGTCCACAATTTATAGTTTAATGAAAAGAATGCTATAATTTTGAATACCTACTGCGGAAAATAAATAATATTATGGTTATCATTCGATCAGTTAAAAATAATTGCCATAAGTACCAAGTGTGTCTCCTCTACGAGGGGTTTCCGTCTTGCCGTGGCGTGGAGACTTAGTTCCGCGTGCGCCGCTCGTGTGGAGGGTTCAACCCTCCAAATCAGTCGGGGTCCGCCAGGATGTGATGGACCGTGGCCTGTCGGGGTTGCAGATGAATGCGCGAGTGATTCCCGAAACCCCGACACATCTGGCCTTAGTATGCTGGTCGCTTATAATGTGCGACCGGATAGTCCGACATAGAACCACCCGCTGCTTGCCTGCGCGAGTGTGTTTAAGCGTAATGCATTTTCCACAAAAAAAAATACCAAGTGTGAGGTAGTTAGTGCCAGACAGTGGTATTCATGTATCGATGAGCAATCTTGATTCATGTGACTGATGACATAGTAATTCTATATTTCGGAGTATTAAATAATTTTGTTTTTTCCGACACGTTCGGTAACAACCTGTATAGCGACAAGTCATCAGGACATCGCGACGACTCCGTTTTGTTGTTAGACAATGTCTTCATGTCATTTGCATACAATGCCTTTAAAATTTACATGTGTTCCAAAAAAAAAATTAAAACCAAAATAAG
This sequence comes from Parascotia fuliginaria, assembly GCA_963082885.1. Lineage (NCBI taxonomy): Eukaryota > Metazoa > Arthropoda > Insecta > Lepidoptera > Erebidae > Parascotia > Parascotia fuliginaria. The sequence goes on along the minus strand of OY720177.1, from coordinate 9,054,788 downwards.
AAATCAATGTTATAAGTAATCTGCGGTCTTACAGGAGGTTAGACATGTAAATATATAATGAAATATTTTCTTTGCTGAACGTATGCCGGTGAGTTACACAGCATATATTTTCCTCACAGGTAGACAATTCTGGTGGCCATCACCTAAGTACTTATATAGGTAGGTAATTTTTAGATAATATACTCGTAATAGTGCACTCGTTGTGTTCTATGTGTCGGTAAAAATTATATGTAGGTTAATGCTTAAAATGGTGTAAATAATTTAAGAGTCCGCCGGAATTCAAACAAGGATTCAGTTGCTTTAATTTAGGTTTTGACCAATAATCCTCAGTTTTTTATACCACTATTGTGACAAGCAAGCCCACTGCCTGCTTGATGATAGTTAACGTACCCTAATAGAAGTGTGCAACACCAGGGCACGCCACGGTGGTGGCGGTAAGTCCCGTCCTAGAGGAGTGGCTGGAGAGGAGGCACGGCGTCCTCACGTTCCGGCTGACACAGGTACTCACCGGTCACGGGTGCTTCGGCACGTACCTGTGTCTCATAGGCCGGGAGCAGACGTCCGTCTGCCACCACTGCGGGGTCTGCCCGCGCGACACGGCGCTCCACACGCTCGTGGAGTGTCCAGCGTGGGCGGACCAGCGCCGCGACCTTGTTGCGGCGCTCGCGACGGGCCAACTCTCGCTGCCGGCCGTGGTTCTGGCCATGGTCCGCAGCGAGAGGGCTTGGGAAGGAGTCGCCTCCTTTTGCGAGGAGGTGATGCTCGCCAAGGAGGCGGCCGAGCGGGAGAGGGAGCTGACCACCTTGCTCCCCGCCCGTCGCGTCCGCCCCGGACGTCGCCGTGGGGCGCTCCGGGATCTCCAGCCACCGTAGGAGGATGCCTGCGAGCGGCGATTGGGCAATCGCCGCTCGAACAGCACAGGCCCGAGAAGGCGGCGTACGTGTTCCACGAACGCCTCTCGATGGAGGAAGGGGGGCTAGGCCCCCCAAATCAGACGGGGCCCGCTCACGTTAAGCGGGCCGTGGCCCGTCGGGGTCGCGGATGAATGCGCGAGCGTCTCCCGTGACCCCGGCACTCTGGCCGTCTGGAGGAACACCGTGGGTTTTAGTCGGTATGCCGGTCGCTGTCTCATTGTGGCCGGAGAGTCCGACATAACCCCCGCCTCGCCCAGGCGGGTGCGTACTCGTAATGAGTTTCCCACGAAAAAAAAAAAAAAAAAAAAGTGTGCAACACCAGGAGAATCCCAAGTAATTGTAATTTTTTCGTAGCACACAAGACCCATCCATCCACAAGACGAATCCACATTTCAACATAATCTAAATCTGAAAATTAAAATTTCGTCATTCATTTTCATTTTATAAACAGATAGGTTACTTATGTAGGTTGTGATTATAGGTGTAGACGCATATAACAAATTAGATGCAAGTAAATACTAAGTGTTAATTAATAACTAGCTGACGATCATTATATTGTAGGAATACTTAGTTGTAGTATTCAGTGACCATTATTTACATCGGCCAAGCACAAGAATTCCGATGAAAATCAATGCTAACACATACCTGGATGCCTTTTCGTCTTTCGTTTCTGTTGATGGACAACCATGGTGGTGATTTTTAATCAGTAACTCCAACTCCGTCGATCAATCTGTTCGTTTTGTTGCCTGCCAATTCAACTATTCAACTTTAATTCCAAATAATTTGCAACTACATACATAATTACATTATTCGACTAGTGCTATTTTATTTATTCAATTTGTGATAACTGATAAATTAAATTACTTTATTTAATTAAGTATGTTCACAACCGAAACATTAGTAAACTACAGCCATACCCTTCTATCTAAGAGCCCTAGACCAGCCAGAGCACTACGACTCTATGAGATCATCTTTACCCTGCTGTTTACTCATTCTCTAGGCCCCTTAACATCGCTAACTGCTAACTTCCACTAGCTCCTATCATAATTTAGGCAATATTGTAAGTTCAGAAGCAGATAATATTACACTAGATATAGGTACGATTCCACCGGTAGTATTTGACAGTTTAGTACCTAATAGCATTGAGTCCAGTGGTCAAATACCTTGGCCTGTACATTGACTCGACACTGATCTGGCAAGCTCAAATAGCAAATGTTAGCCAACGAGTCACCAATACTCTTCGTGCTCTCTATCGCTTGAAGAACTTCCTTCCAATCAAAATAAAGATTACGCTTGTACAAACTTTAGTGCTCCCAATAATTGACTATGGTGACATGTGCTATCTTGACCTGAATGCAGACCTTCTCAATGAGCTAGATCGTCTTCTTAATAACTATATTCGATTCATTTTCAACATTCGCAAGTACGAACATGTGTCTTCATTTCGCTCACAACTAAATTGGTTGCCTATACATCAGCGTCGGGTTTACGTACTCTTACCACTTTGTTTTTAACCGACTTCAAAAAGGAGGAGGTTATTAATTCGGGTCGTATGTTTTTTTTTTGTATGTTTGTTACCTCATATCTCGGTCATATATGAACCGATTTGAAAAATTCTTTTTTTATTTGAATGGGTATACTCTGAAATTGATCCCATTTTTTTATTATAAGAAATGGTTCAGTAGTTGTATGTTTGTTACAACAGAACTCGGTCATTTATAAACCAATTTGAAACATTCTTCTTTTATTTGAAAGGGTATACTCTGAAATCGGGTCCCATGTTTTTTTATAAAGAATAGTTTAGTGATTTGGCTTCAATTTTATATTTTGTAACAAAACGTATGCAAGGAGTGAAGACGTGTAAAGCAACACGTCGATGTCTTTTGCGACGAATTTTCTGACATTGACATATCCATGCTACAAGGGCGAAGTGATTTTGAAAATTAATTTTTTCGTAGAAACGAAGTGGCCCTGGATGGGTGATCATTTGTGTTATTTCATTTTCAGCGTCTTCATTCTTTAGAAGCAGTGGACTATGGTTATCACTATAATTTGGTAGTCGTTAAGCTAAGTTGGAGGTTTTATGGTCGTGAGAAATTATAACAGTAACGGGCGGCCTTAAACCTGCCTTTACAGCACCACTGTTTATTTTTTGTATATCTATTAGGCTATTGCTCGGTCAGTTAAATTATGATTTTTGATGATTCTTTATTGTTGGTAGATCACCACTTTTTTGTTTTGATTTGTTGTTTCTTGGATTCAGGGTTTAGCGATCAGCAAAAGTGTTGACAAGGACTTTATATTTCTATTTACAATCTTACCTCTCGTCTCTACTTTCTTTCAAACAGCGCGGCGCTGTCTCATTTGCGCAGCACGTTTAGTAGGTCTACCCATATTGAATATATTTATACACAATTAATTCCCACTAAAAGTTTAAAAATAAAATTATTTTAAGAAAAAAAATGAAAACCGACTTCAAACAATACCTATGTGTTCAATTCTTAACTAAAAAGTAGAAAATAATATTTTAATTACTTCATAGCAAAGAACATTAAAGGGGAATCAACGCAATCCTTGATACCTATTATACTTTACTATTTATAGTTTTTAATCAGTTATTTTGGAGTCGGTGCCAGCCAAGAAAGTGTTTAATCTGTTCTTCTATGGAATGCGCTCCCTCCCGAGATCAGGATGTCCACAAACCGTTTGTCATTTAAGATGAAGGTAAGGCAGCTCCTTGCAAAAATTCGGCAGAATCATCACAATAGCTTAGTAGGTATTTATTTATGTATGTGTATATTGATAGATCTTTATTTTTCATATTATGATTATGTAATTATTATTTACTTTTTTTATATATTATTTATATCACATACACATAATAATAATAATATTTTCAGTTATATTTCTACTTCAAATGCACCTACTTTGTTTTATCTCTGCATCACCCTCTGAGGTTGACTGGTAGAGAATGCCTTCAGCATGTCCCTGCATCGACGCAAACCGAGGCATCGAATTGCATAGGTACGTCAACGCCTAAACGTCCTGTTATTGCCATCGATAAACACACGGTGCAAATGAAGGCAAAATGGGCTAAGCAGAGCAGTCATGAGCCTGTTCGAAAAGAAGTAAAACAGCTAGTTCCAGAGGCGACATGGATAGCTTAATCTAGTCAGAATAAATGCGGAATCGCACTATCAGGACCAAATATGCTGCTGCGTCCAGCAACACCTACGACACAGCTGTACGTGTCCCGGTTGCATCACACCACCAAGGTTAAGGAGATGGCGGAGTATGCGAGAGTAAAAACCAACTGGACTCAACACATCGACAAGTTTCTGAGTCCAGATTTTGACCAAAAGATGTTGTGTTCAGCTTTGGTGGAAGGCTAAGCAACACCGCACCGCGTTACACGACGCCGAAAAAGTAATTGTGTTTGTTGATATAAGTTTTAATATGTATTTTTTGTATAATAATATGTATTTTAGGTTAAGTTATTTATTTTATGGGCCATGATGCCTGAAATAAATGATATATTATTTTTAAGTCTGCATATTTATACTTTGTAAATGAAGTTGTTAAATAAATAAATGAATAATTTCTGTCTCCGACAGTAAGCCGAGACGTATAGTTTCAATACCTAGTGTTTTCACGCAGTGTGTGGTCAAAGTGGTCGGTCCGGTCGAGTCGCGCGTGCGTTATGAATGGGCTGCGCAGACGCCGCGCAGACGTGGTGCGGGAAACGCGCTTGACCGCACGCTTACAACCTTCACACTTGTGTTGACTGTGACTTTATTGTGTAGTGTTCATGACATTTGATATCGTTTAAAAAATGATTTTGGTAAGTCATATTTTGTTTTTATAAAAGTGCATATGTATGTCAGAATTCAATATATTTTTTTAATTGTATTGTTTGATTTTTCGGTTGGGAAAATAATTTTATACCTCCTAAATATTATTTACCACAACCTTGTTCTGTGGCGGAGGATTGTAGAAACAAAATTATATTTAAAGCACATCTAGACTGGAAATAAATACTTAATTAAATAAATCTTGGCCAAATTTGGATAGGATTGATATTTGAAATTCTCCTAATTGAATAATATAGTAATGAATGCTGTTGTACTTGCGGTTAAAATCTTTTTTAAAGGATCATAGGTTAGTGGCATATAGGATCAGGGCACTTTGACCCTATCAAAACATTACTAGCCCTATTCCACATTAGATTAAAATACGTCATCGGTGATAAAAAAATTGCAAGTTCAATTCAATTTTAATTAGATGTAAGACATTTAGTTTCTTACTAAAGATATTTTTAATTTAAATTTATAATTTATTCGTTATTAAGTACAATAAATAATGCTTAATAATACATAACTTACACATAATTCCTCAATTTTGTAAGTGTACGCTTGTCCGCCTCGTCCCTCCATACAAAAGACATCAACGAGCGCTTGTTGCATTGGTTTATTTCCATTGTAAACCTAATATAATTTCAATTTGACAATTCTTTAAAAATATTTTTTAGAATGTAATACAAATCTTGACAAGATTATATATAACACTAGCTTTTGCCTACTGCTTCGCTCGCGTGGATATTCTTTTTCCCACAGATATTTTATATTATATACATATTTAAGAGAAGCTTCGGGCAGGGCAAATCTGTTCAAAGCATTTCATTGTAAACGATATTTATTGTTTTTCTACTTACTCAACAGTAAGCAACATAAAATTGCCCATGCGAGAAACAATTATGCAAAACCTGTTCGTGATGAGTACATTGATGTGTGTTCGTGTATGTGTTTGTATTTCACACTTTAAGTTAAAAATCCTTTTTTTTTTTCATACTCTTCTTTTAACCCATTCATACAATCCTCCATTTCATCTAAGTTCCTAAAGATATCTGCGTCCAAAAATATACCCAAATGAAAATTTTCTCTACTGTAACTAAAAAATCAAATTTTTCACAATGATTTATCCCACATAACTCCTATAGCTATCCCTGTTAAAATATTTAAAACGAATGAAATATAACTTTTCTCAACTATAAGTTCGGAAATCAAAGAACTGTCTTTTGAATGCCCCTCTCCTTAAACTCTCAAAAAAATTAAAACATTTTCACGCATCGCAATACTAATTTGCACGACGAGAACTTCAAAACATTGATATTGGCTTATAACTTCTCATCCCTAATGTCACTCTACAGCCATTATCTGTCAAAAATATTGATAAGAGTATTTTTTACTTTTTTAATATCCCAAAAAAAATTTCAAAAACTATGAATGAAAAATAATAAAGAAGTTTCATTCGATTGTTTTTATCCCTTTTCACACTCTTAACGGATAACTTTTTAAAACCCTTTCTCAGTACATGTCTAGACATTAAGACAAACACAGTCTCCAAATTTCAAGCCATTAACTTCACAAGCAAAGATCTTTCCATAAAATATTTCATCCCTAATTTCACCCTTCTAAAGCCATCATCATTTTAATAGAAGTATTTCAAAACAAAATTTCAAATCTGTAAGTTAAAAAACAAAGAAGTTTCATACAATCGTTTTTATCCCTTTTCACACACTTATGGGTTTAATTAAAAAAAAACACTTTCATTATACACCTCATTAAGACAAACACACTTCTAAATTTCAAGTCTTTACGTTCAGCGGCTTAGGCTGTGCGTTGTCTGTCAGTCAGTCAGTTAATCCAAAGCCTTTTATAATATGTGTGGCTTATTATTGATATAATATGCATCAAAGGCGCCGCAAGAAACAGCAAAATATCAACTTCTACAGTAGTAGATATATAACCTGTACTGAATGATATATGTATATTAATACCTACATATGAATCATTAATTATGAAATTTCGTATCTAGTTTAAGTATTTTAAAAATCGGAATCGCTAGGAAGTGGAGTACAAATATGTTCGGTTTACTATCGAAAAACTTGACAAGTGAAAATTTTATTAGTGCACGAGTTATCAAAGTTATCAAAGTTAGTTACTCACGCACCAAGAATTCAAAGAAATCAAACATCAATGATTTTTGTCTGTTTTGACCCAATAAACTCATTAACTCTAACGAAGAGATATATATGACGGATTAAATGACACTCTTTACTGTGCAGATGAAAATAAGACATGAATGCACTTCAGAATCAATTTAGAACAGCAAATTTTAAGTTTTTAATTGCTAAAAATTCTTCATCGTGTATAAATTACCGGTTTACCACTTTTCTCTTTACTTATGCTGGCAGAGATCATATATCATCACCATCACCAGCATCAGTCTACGGCTGTTTACTGTTGACCATTTTACATAGAGACATGCAGTAATATCATGATTTTTTTATCAAGAATAATAAATACGTTATCAGTCGTCCGAATGCACAAAATATGCTGCATTTCTTGATTGCGATAACTTAGAAGCTTGATATTACAGCTTCAACGGGCCGCAGACTTGCACATTTAATATTAATTTAAGCTTAATACCTACCTCAATACTTTTCAATGTATATACGTACCTAAAAAATCCAGGCAAACCATATAAGTAAGTGACACTGCGGCGGTAGCGGGCAGCGGCAGCCGCGGTGGCGTGGGCATGTCTTCTGCTTCCAAGTGCCGCCGCCACGCCGGATAGGTCATCGACACATAAAGCGTGTGAAAGTGTTATATCGTTCCTTCTGCACCCACACTCCGAGACTGTGGTGTCGGATGTCGCTTGTATCCAAACAATTGAAGGATTACCTTTATTTATATTGATTATCTCGATGTCACAGAAACGGCTGCAGTGTAATCTAGGCATCGATTCGCACACGGGACAAAATTTGGGTATCCATAAATATTTCGTTCTAGATGTAAGTAAAATGTGTAAATGTTTGTTTGTAAAAGCTTCCTCGATACAGGACTTGTTTTCTAGCTCAGCAGTCATATAAAAAATAAAGCCGTCAGTAGCGTTCTCTGCCGCCGCCTTCACACATTTTTCTGGATTTTAATCCTTACTAATATTATGTATTATAAATGTATGCGGAAGAAACTCTGTCTGTCTGTCTGTTACGGTTTAACGCCTAAGCCTAAGAGATAGACTATAGACCTTGGGTAACAACATTGGCTATCTTTAATCGCAAAAAAAATCACTCGAAATAAGAGATGAAAGTTTGTATAAAATATAGTCAATATAAAATCGGTAATAGTTATAGCAGTGTATTTTTTATTTTGTATGTAAAATTTTATGCATTAACAGATATTCACGAGGGTGGAGCTGCGAGCAATAGCTAGTGAACTGTAAAAACGGACCTTAAACATTTTAGATTGCTTTCTAGAAAAATCTACACATCTATACAAAAATATCTTTTGAAAACCATAATTGGGGATCCCCAAACCCAAAAGGCAACCAGCCTAATTTTATTGACCGTTACCCTATTAACTAGAGAGTTTATAAGGCTGTAATCATGAATTTGCGAAATATGGCAATACATAATCAAGTTTAATGGGTTTGAGATACCATCACTAAAGCTGTGAGTGTCGATCACCTCGTCGCAGGCGGGTATACTCGCCGTTTCGCGTGGGCGTCAAACCGCCCGTGGCGCCACTCGGTCTGCGCGCGCGCCGTTCCCACGCCTCCTCCCCGCAACCCTCCGCCACACTCTCGTGTCTCAACGTCAACTTTTATAAATAAATGCTTTAAAAACTTTCACTAACAAATAAATACGAGTTTTTGGAAGAACATGAATAATGATTTATACCTAAGAGGCCCGTTTAAAATAAATGTTGTGTATTATGTGATACACGACGTGAATCTAGTAAGAAACGTGAAACTTAAGATTAATAAAAGTTTTTGTTGACAATGGCCACAGATGAACAACCGACTCGTCTGTTCGTAAATAGTAGTCACCGTTCATAAACCTGAGAAGCGCTAGAAGCTTAGTAGGCTGTGTGATCATGACAACACCGCCGCCTATCGCGCTGTCATCCAATAAGCAAAGAGTAAACGTCTACTACTGCAGTTACAATGCATTTACTTTTTTTTAATTTTAATTAAAATACGTATTCAAAGTACCATACTGGATGAAACTAAATAATTGAAATCCTCTATTTTCGTTTCTATTCTTTTTTTAAAAATGTTATAAAATAATTAGTTGTTTTGTAATAATTACTTTGTATGGTTCTTTGGTTGCATTGATGTGTTAAAATTGTTAAATCATACAAATTTTTTTTAATTATCTGGCGATTGAAAAGAGTGGCATGAGTTTCTTGCCAGTTCTTCTCACAGCTCTACCTCGTCAGCGAACTGGCTGTAGGTTAATTAGCTGACTTCATGTAATTTGACTTTTCATAAGTATCATTCTTTATGATCAAAATGAAATAAATACTTTGAATTTGAATTTGAATGGTTTGCTTAGAAATATGTTTGTAAAGACCCAAGAATGTACAAAACTACTCTTGAACTGGAATATACCTCGGGAATGTTGCTATGATTGCGGGGTTCTGGATCCTACTCCAGATGAAATACATGTGAGGGAGAAATCTTCTAAGAGAAATCTCACTGTGCCCTGCCTCTTGTGATGAAATCTATTTTATTAACAACGTAATATTAGATAACTATACAATTAAAGCCAAGTATCGTGACGAATACGAGTGAATGATGAGTGATTCTTGCTGTCATTTAGCACGCGATGTTTCGTTAGTAGCACTGCTGTTCACGCTTAGCATGCAAAAACAAGATTTTGTAGCGCGGGCGCATTTACAACGAAATTGATTTTACGAGTATAGATACGCCTTCATTGCAATCAATCCGGTTACATTATATTAATGTCATTTGAAACAAGTTGATACTAAATAGTTATCCAACAGTGATGTTATGTTCTTCCGAATTCGTTTAATGGGTGTCATACGATATAATGAAAAAAATATAATATGATTACTATTTTGATGCTAACGCATGTAGGTATAAATCTGAAATATTTAGATCTACTTAAAGCTTAAAAACCGTTGACAATTAAACGATATAAAAACGAACGTTTTTATTACTACAAGTTTACCATTTCTCAGTTTTAAGACGAAGTAGCAGCACGACCTTCTTCATTGTACCTATTAATATTTCATATTATGCAAGCCAATTAAAACCTATAGTTAGGATATGCACTTTGCATCGACCTAATTATGCAATGAAAAAGTATTGTCTGTAGAACAAGTAAAACGGCGAAAGGTTCATGAACACCCATGTGATCAAAGTGGAATTAAATAGACCTTCTAAAACAGCTAATTTATTAGATATTAATGGGACAGGGCTTGAGTAATAAATTAGGCTTGGAGCTCTCGACTAGCTCTATGTATGTAACTATGTTTTTTTATTATGGTCTAGCAGGTTGTTGGTTCACCGCGTGATGGGTTTGCTCAAACTGCATCAGTCTTTCAATTCGTGGTCGCCAATTCAGAACTTTTGGCGGGCAGCTAATAGATGAGAGCGGCTTACGACCGGTCAAACTGGTGATATTTGTGGTGGGTCTATGTTTAGCAGAAAACGTTTATCGGCTGTAATGATGATGATGATGATGATGATTGTGGTTCTCATCAATCTATACCTAATACCTATTTGATACGGATATACTTGATTATAATACATCAAATTTGAGTATAATTCAGAGGCAGAGCCACTCTGCTGTTTCCTGTAAAAATACAACTTTATAACGTTTAAAATATCTATGCTTACCTGAATTCATTTTGGATAAAATAGAAAACGTAGCCTTCATTCCCCGTGACACCACCAAATGATCCCGTGACCCAGTGGTGTCATGGGGAATCACCTATTCCCCATGACACCCCCAGTGGTACCACAAGGAATAACATAATTCCCCGTAGTGCCACGGGGGGTGTCATTTGGATTGAGATGATTCCCCGTCGTACCACTGGGGGTGTGACGTGAATCTAGTAAGAAACGTGAAACTTAAGATTAATAAAAGTTTTTGTTGACAATGGCCACAGATGAACAACCGACTCGTCTGTTCGTAAATAGTAGTCACCGTTCATAAACCTGAGAAGCGCTAGAAGCTTAGTAGGCTGTGTGATCATGACAACACCGCCGCCTATCGCGCTGTCATCCAATAAGCAAAGAGTAAACGTCTACTACTGCAGTTACAATGCATTTACTTTTTTTTAATTTTAATTAAAATACGTATTCAAAGTACCATACTGGATGAAACTAAATAATTGAAATCCTCTATTTTCGTTTCTATTCTTTTTTTAAAAATGTTATAAAATAATTAGTTGTTTTGTAATAATTACTTTGTATGGTTCTTTGGTTGCATTGATGTGTTAAAATTGTTAAATCATACAAATTTTTTTTAATTATCTGGCGATTGAAAAGAGTGGCATGAGTTTCTTGCCAGTTCTTCTCACAGCTCTACCTCGTCAGCGAACTGGCTGTAGGTTAATTAGCTGACTTCATGTAATTTGACTTTTCATAAGTATCATTCTTTATGATCAAAATGAAATAAATACTTTGAATTTGAATTTGAATGGTTTGCTTAGAAATATGTTTGTAAAGACCCAAGAATGTACAAAACTACTCTTGAACTGGAATATACCTCGGGAATGTTGCTATGATTGCGGGGTTCTGGATCCTACTCCAGATGAAATACATGTGAGGGAGAAATCTTCTAAGAGAAATCTCACTGTGCCCTGCCTCTTGTGATGAAATCTATTTTATTAACAACGTAATATTAGATAACTATACAATTAAAGCCAAGTATCGTGACGAATACGAGTGAATGATGAGTGATTCTTGCTGTCATTTAGCACGCGATGTTTCGTTAGTAGCACTGCTGTTCACGCTTAGCATGCAAAAACAAGATTTTGTAGCGCGGGCGCATTTACAACGAAATTGATTTTACGAGTATAGATACGCCTTCATTGCAATCAATCCGGTTACATTATATTAATGTCATTTGAAACAAGTTGATACTAAATAGTTATCCAACAGTGATGTTATGTTCTTCCGAATTCGTTTAATGGGTGTCATACGATATAATGAAAAAAATATAATATGATTACTATTTTGATGCTAACGCATGTAGGTATAAATCTGAAATATTTAGATCTACTTAAAGCTTAAAAACCGTTGACAATTAAACGATATAAAAACGAACGTTTTTATTACTACAAGTTTACCATTTCTCAGTTTTAAGACGAAGTAGCAGCACGACCTTCTTCATTGTACCTATTAATATTTCATATTATGCAAGCCAATTAAAACCTATAGTTAGGATATGCACTTTGCATCGACCTAATTATGCAATGAAAAAGTATTGTCTGTAGAACAAGTAAAACGGCGAAAGGTTCATGAACACCCATGTGATCAAAGTGGAATTAAATAGACCTTCTAAAACAGCTAATTTATTAGATATTAATGGGACAGGGCTTGAGTAATAAATTAGGCTTGGAGCTCTCGACTAGCTCTATGTATGTAACTATGTTTTTTTATTATGGTCTAGCAGGTTGTTGGTTCACCGCGTGATGGGTTTGCTCAAACTGCATCAGTCTTTCAATTCGTGGTCGCCAATTCAGAACTTTTGGCGGGCAGCTAATAGATGAGAGCGGCTTACGACCGGTCAAACTGGTGATATTTGTGGTGGGTCTATGTTTAGCAGAAAACGTTTATCGGCTGTAATGATGATGATGATGATGATGATTGTGGTTCTCATCAATCTATACCTAATACCTATTTGATACGGATATACTTGATTATAATACATCAAATTTGAGTATAATTCAGAGGCAGAGCCACTCTGCTGTTTCCTGTAAAAATACAACTTTATAACGTTTAAAATATCTATGCTTACCTGAATTCATTTTGGATAAAATAGAAAACGTAGCCTTCATTCCCCGTGACACCACCAAATGATCCCGTGACCCAGTGGTGTCATGGGGAATCACCTATTCCCCATGACACCCCCAGTGGTACCACAAGGAATAACATAATTCCCCGTAGTGCCACGGGGGGTGTCATTTGGATTGAGATGATTCCCCGTCGTACCACTGGGGGTGTCATGGGGAATCACCTATTCCCCATGACACCCCCAGTAGTACCACAAGGAATAACATAATTCCCCGTAGTACCACTGGGGGTGTCATGGGGATTGAGATGATTCCCCGTCGTACCACTGGGGGTGTCATGGGGAATAGGTGATTCCCCATGACACCACTGGGTATCATTTGGTGGTGTCACGGGGAAAGAAGGGTCGCTACTCGCTTCCTGTTCACCCACTAGCTTGTCGCCCTGATGGTTAACTACCTACACGGGTAATTCCTGTTTACCCGTGCCGTATCAAGGTTGAAACTAATTTTAAAAATCTTACAAGTTACGGGTTTTTATTAGTAGGTGGTACATTATAAGAGAGCAATGATTAAATTAGTCAGGTTAAAATGATATTGAGATATTCGTGGCGAAAGCCTTTTCGTCTAGTATTAAATGTTTCTCCTAATGAAGATGAGCCTGTGTTATTTCCTAATAACATGTAGGTATCTAACATCTATAGATGGTAAAACGTTAGCACCACAGTCTACACTTTGTTATTGAGTAAGAATATGAAACACAAAGCTATATAATGCTTTAAACAATTCTTAAAACAATAAGTAGTACTAAAACACGAGTATACTTACCAGTCTATAATAATGAAGTAACAGTACTCAGAACATAAATGTTTGTAAAACTTTGTTATGGGACTGACTATAAAACCTAAAACTATTATTTTACTAATCTTTTGAACAAAAATTTAATCAGATGATCGGTCAATTTTATATGTATAGGTATACTTACCAACAAAATCGCAAAATATAATGAATAATCTTAATAATCTTATGGTAAATTAAAATATTGTTAATAATATCATTGTAGTATAATACTAAGTATTATTGTAGTAAATATATGTGACAAGTAAATAATGCTTGTCTTAAAGTCGGTACCATAAGCAGGTCGTAAGGCACCGAAGTCTAACGGAATCTGTGTCGGCGACAGGTTCGTAGGCAGTTTTATGTCATGTCCATTGTAGAGGCATACGTAGGTAATTCTCCGTACCTACATAACTATTAAAATTAACTGGGCATCTGAACATTCTCGTTTCTACATACCATAGGTATAAGATATGATTTCCGCAGTAGAAAACTGCCTGATGAAGTCTTGATTAAAGGAAATGAACAATTAATTTATTGTACTTACTTACTCTTGTTACGTACATTATTTGTATAGTAGGTATATAAATGGCTTATCCTTCAGGAGCAAAGAAACCTATACTTATTAGCAATAACACAATACTGCCCAGGTAGGGTATCTAATGTAACTATAGCAATGTGTATTAGTACCTACGGTACCTACGGGCTTTTTAGCGCAAATCTTATAAAAAATACTTTGAAAGGAAAGAGGTTTCTTTTTATTCTACGTCATAAATCAAAAATCTGTTTAGGCTTGTAGCAATGAAGCCCTTTCATACGATATCCCACATGACACGAATAAATTAAACCAAAATTTGGACCACCGTTCCTGGCGTATAGACCTTTTTTCTATACTTGTAGTATAAGACAGTATTACTTGCCAAATTTCATAGTTCTAGGTCAACGGATACAATTTTGTACAAAATGGAACTCGGAATATTAACTATTTTAAAATTATGAATTGAGTTTTTAGTGCTGACACCAAATTTTTATTCCCTTGAGAGTGTCGAAATAAACGTTCTTTGTGGCATAAACGGCCGTATCTTATTTTGATGTTAACTTATAAGTTTGATTTTTTCATAGCTTCAAGAGACTGTAGACTTGAATATAACGTTTTAATTTCAACTCGATATTTTAATTTTAACGCGTTCCCGAGTTAAAGGGTCTTGACAGACAGACAGACAGACAACAGAGTGATTCTATTAGGGTGCCGTTTTTTTTCTTTTGGGGTACGGAATCCTAAAAAGGAGGTATTTCAACAGAACACCGAAGGAACTTAGGTAAAAAGTAATAAAGTATGCTACAAGTATATTATGCATTATACCTCATACAATGCAAATCTTTCTGTCTGCATTAGTAACATGATAGTAGTGGAAAATATTTTATTTTTACATACATAGATGTGAAAGCTTGTGAAGATATTTCAATGGCCCTTATATGAATTTGAACAAGAGATGCAGGTACAGCATATCTATTTTGGATTCTAGTTCAGGATGTGGTCTACTAATCCTAGTTAGAATACGATTTTTCACACAAACTTCTATTTCAACCCCTCCAAGCATCTTCATGAGTTACTTTCGCATTTATAATATTAGCATGGAGTATAGATTAATATGGATAATTCTACACGGAATTACAGGACATGGGCTGCAGCGTTACTGGCGAAATAAATATTCAGTTGTCGAGTCCAATAATTCAATGTCCAGCAGTGGATGCCTACAAGCTGTGAGATATTCTTGCTCTTGTGATGCCTGTGACTTATTATTTTAACATTATAAACAGCAATTTTGGGTTCAACTTGGGCTCTGCCAACTACCAATACTAACAAATAAAAATCGTCGACAGAAGGATGCAAGTTTACCCCCTTGCACTATGTTGCCGGCGTCGCGGCCATTTAAAGCCTCAAAATAAAGGCTCAAAATAGAGTTGGTCTAAGAATTTTCACTCAAAACTCTAAAGCGTAAAAGTGCCTTTAGGAATGATGATGTGGAACAAATGCAAAGTCAATGGTGTGAAAATGTAAAATTACACAAATAAAACTTTAAAAACCTTTAAAACCCAAACAAACCTAAATGACTGTCATTGATTTACAAACCAAAAGGAATAGAATTGATGTTATAATTATATACCAATGTAATGTTATAATTAAATCCTAATGTTGAAGTACCTTCCTTTACATTTTGCAAGATATCGATGAGAATTCTCGGCATGATGACAAAAACAACATTGAAACTGCATTGCAAAAACTTGACTAATGTAATGAGCAAGCCAGATATTTACATCATACATACTTTACTATCATTCCCAGGTATATCCCGGATATTGAAAGCGTCGTTGTATAAATTGGTACGTGCAAAAGTTTTTAAATAAATACCGTAGGAATTAGGATATTTATTTGCAAAAGTTGTTTGAAGTAAATAAGCCTTAAGAGTGGTAAACTATACGCATTCATTCAATGTGCACTCAACTGCACTGTAAGAAGTTTTCACTAGCTGAGTTGAACACTTCAGTGGTTTATATATAATTTCATTCAGTTAGTAAAACTAGGAGATATGGTTAACCACAATGCTTATAAAACTAGAAAAGGAAAGTTTGGCGCGTTTGGACTTCGAACAAATGTTTGTCGAACGTGCCGATTGAACGTGCGAGGAAAAATTAACATTACCTACGCACATAACGTACCAGACTAATGCGATTAAGGTCTTACTTTTTAAGTTTATGTATACATAATTATTAGCGATATATTTTTTGATAAAATAATAATAGTATATTTTCAAAAAAGAAAAAAGTGTACCTAATACTAGGTACTAAAATATACCGTTGAAAAATAACAATAATTTTATCATTTTGAAGGTAGTAGTCATACATACCACGAATTTTGTGAATTTACGGTACATTGGTTATCATAATAAAAGAAAAAAAAAAAAAGAAGCAGAATATTTCGATTTACTTTTTGATATATGGTAGGTTTAGTAAATACTGATACTGATTCTCTGTATTAATTTCAAACGACGAATGAATGAATGACGACTGCATGTCGAGTATAAGTGAATAGATGTTGATGGTAATACTTACCTATGTGACAAAAAGAATGAAATAAGAGGTGGAGAAATATAACGACGTCATTATCACCTGGCCATACCTACGTATGGCCAGGTGATGATGATGAGATAGTCATGCGAGAAGCGGGTCTTGAATCTTAAATGTCTATAAACATAGAAAAGATTAAGAATATACAGCAACTAGCTGTTGACGGCCACCCACTTGAATGTCGGTCGTATCGCGCATTTTCCATACAAACTTTCATCCCCTATTTCAACCCTTTCAATCTATTTTTCACGATAAAAGATAGATAAATTTTATCAAAATCGGTTCAGTGGTTTAGGCGTGAAAGCGTAACAGACAAAGTTACTTCCGCATTTATAATATTAGTATGGAATATAGGCTACGTGATTTTATGATACTTACGTACATACATATGGCTAGAAAAAGAGCAAATGTATCTAGATAAGATGTCTCATGAAAAGGAATCCAAGAAAATAAGCCACGTAACTATGTATATTATATCTAGTTAGCCGAATCCAATAGGTAAATGACATAATGGTAAGACAAATCATCATTATCTTAATGATGATGAGTTTATGGATTTATTCATTATGAGTCGGTTCAATTGTCATAGGCTTTATGGTATCAAATGTCGAATTAATGCAAGAACAAAAGTCCATATCAATTAATTGTTAGCCACGGAGACAGATGATTTTAAACCTAGGCAACAAAATCGCCTCGCAGTTTGCCCTCACTTTTAACATTAAATAGGAACATAAATGTAAGGATTTTGTATCACTTGTGTTTACGAACTTTTACATTATTGATGTCTTCGTGAAACTGTTTCGCGTGTCACGTCCTAGGCTGCTAAAACGTTTATTCTAAGTAGGTACCTATATGTACCCTAAACATCGATTACAGATATTATTTAGCAAAATATTAAAACTAGGAAGTTAATTCTAGACTTTTCCAGCCTAATACTGCCAAGAGAGTGAAAGGACGCATCAAAATAGGCTAAAGTACACGCGAAACACCATAATATGATTCCCGTCAAGTATAAGCCATGTTAGCGATTCGGAGCACGCGCTGCTTTCACTGCTGTCGTCCATTGTATCCTGGTACCTCGGGTGCTAAACATAATAATATACCAGACCTCACACCCAATATTTTACTTCACTGTTTCACTTTGCTTGTTTGGCTAATTTTAATAAAAAAACAGGGTTATATTGTAGCATGGCTTTAAAGGTTATTAGCAAACAGTACGGTTCGGATACGGAGGTCGTCTATTTATAGGTAGATGTTTGCATTGCAATATGACCAGTAGATACCTTCCCTACAAACACTTTGCTCTCTTATACTTATTCAAGAATGTCATTATCATATAGTGCAGCAGTAGGTAATCTAATAGAAATATATACAATAGTGCTAATTCTCCTTCTTTTGTTTTATCACTAAATATCATCAAACGTTGGCCATATTGGTCAAATATGGGTCGGTAAATTGCTTATTCATCGCGTTGTTGCGTTGAAATAAAATTAGGACCATTAAAAAAAACAAAGGGCGGTAGTTATTAATATACTAGCTGTGCCCGCGACTTCGTCCGCGTGGAATAGTGATTTTGGGCAGCATTTTTTGGATATATCTTTTGGTTTGTTTTGAATTATAAACATCTTCGTTTAGGTGAATAAGAAAAATCCTTACAGTAAATGCTTCTCTATCTACGATATTAGACGTATAGCCATCGCGGATCAAATCAAAGCCAGGCTGCTAGGATTACTTACACGTGGCAAATCCACATAAAGCTGACCATGCGAAAAACAGTTAATATTTAGATCCACACTCATTAATTGTCATCGCGAAACATAGGCTCACTGGAAACTGAACTCGTTTAAAACTTAACGGGAAATTGTTTGGAATGAAAGGAATCCGAGGAATAAAAACGCTGTAAGTTTTTTTTTTATATTAGCCTGCCAAAGTGTCTTGACTCTGGCTGATGGTAAGCAGTCAGTGGAATTCAGAAGTAGTGGACATCATTCCAAAAGCCAAACTACTGGTATGGTGGCCTCCACTATGGCGGCTTAGTAAGATGCTTCTTCACGCCTCGCTTAAAAGTCCCAGGATGAAAGTTAGGTGGGAACACATGCGCTGGTAAAGAGTTCCAGGCTTTAATTGAGCGACAAAAGTATAAAGTGCTGAACCGTTTGGTTCGAGACCCTTTAGATTGCACTGTGAAAGGGTAGCACTTCAGTCCCGCACGTGTCGTTCTGGATAAAAAGGGAGAGGGTAGAATTAATTTAAAGAGCTGTTGAGAAGACTCTCCGTGGTAAAGGCGATAGAAGACGGCCGTTGAGGAGGCGATGTCTCTTCGCAGCTGTAAAGGCTCAAGGGTCTTAGGCCTCCGGGCTTCCATGATACGGACTGCTCGCAAAATGCCGCCGTACCGTCTCGAAAATGGTCGCCGGGTTCCACTATCCGGTCACCAACCTGCACGACGAACCACTCCGAGATTATGCGCAACCTGGTGGGGCAGTCTTTTTTTTTTGGTTAGGTCTAATTGGGCCCTTGTACAATGCCGCGGGCGGCCAGCGACACCACCGTTTATACGGGTCTCCCTGGCCGGCGGGTTGACCCACACCACCCACACAATGACTCCGCGGATACTCAGCTGGTCCCACACATGCTGCGAGGTCAACGCCATCTAGACCCAAAGTAAGCATATTATATGCTTGTATTATGGGTTCTAGAATACGGATAAACATACTTAAATACTTTTATTTTTGTAAATAGATACATATTATACATATAAACACCCAGACCAATACAAATAGACATGTTCATGCTACAAATATTTGCACTGAGCGGGAATCGAACCCGCGACCTCACAGTCCATACACAGTACCACCGAAATACAGAGGCAGTCGATTTCCCCCTGACTTTCCCCTCCCTTTCCCCTGACTTCTCCCTAACTACCCCCGCACTTTCCCCTCACTTCTCACTTCTCCCTTCCTTTCCTCTTCCTCCCCCTCCCTTCCCCCTCCCTCCAAATTTCAAGTCGCCAACTTCAAAAGCAAAGATCTTTCCATACAATATTTCATTCCTTATTTCACTCCTATAAATCCACCCCAGTAAAAAAAAACTTATGAGCGTATTTTTTATTTAAATAAAAGTATTCCAAAACAAAATTTCAAAGCTGTAACTTAAAAAATGAAGACGTTTCATACAATCGATTTCATCCCTTTTCATACACTTAAGGGTTGAATTTTTAATAACCCTTTCTTTGTACACTTCTAGACATTAAGACAAACACACCCTCCAAATTTCAAGTCGCTACGACCAGCGGTTTAGGCTTTACGTTGTCTGTCAGTCAGGACAAAGCCTTTTATAATATGTATGGATGTATGGATTAGACGTATAGCCATCAGGGATCAAAGCATACAGGCTGCTAGTAATGCTAACACGTGATAGAGCCACATAAAGCTGACCGAAAAACAGCTAATACTTAGATCCACACCCACAACTTTTAGTGTCTTACCTTTACTTTAATTACTTAATTAATTAATTACTTTAATTAGTCATCGCAAAACATAGGCTCACTGGAAACTGGACTCGTTTAAAACTAAATGAAAGACTGTTTAGAATGACAGGAATCCGAGGAATAAAAACACTATCAGTTATTCCGCAACCTGTTAAAATATCTGCTTCTATAAGATTTCGTAGTAAATTAACGAATGTTCGATGTGATTCTATAAATTGGCATAACTTTTTTATTTATGAACCGATTGACATGAAACAAACACTAATTGTTAAGTGAAGCTTACCACAATATATTAGTGAAACCATATTTAAATCGGATAAGCCGTTTCTGAGATTAGCGTGCACAAACGCACAGACAAACAGACAAACAGACAAAAATTTTAAAAATCATTGTTTTGGGTTCTATTTGCGTTGATATAGGTCCCAATAGTATTTTTTCTCATATATCTTCCATGTACAGACAGCGATCGGTTACATTTTTATTATATGTATAGATGTAATTTAAAATTAATAAGGTGTACCTAGATAATTTAAAATGTATAAATAAAGTATTATAAAGATTACATTCCTACCTAATATAATTTAATTATACATTTTTAAAACTGCTCAATACTAATGTAATCTGATCTGAGGCCCTAGACAAGTGTCAAAGATTTCTATTCTATTCATAGAATAGATAAGAAAATGTATGAGACTGACATAAGCGTTGGCGTTAGTTTATGTCAATCCAATACATTTTTTAATCTATTCTATGAATAGAATAGAAATCTTTGACACTTGTCTAGAGCCTCAGATACCAATAGTTTTGCTAGTTATTATCTAATTCAATAATATTAGTTCAATATTAGAATATTAATTTTACGGTAAGTAGGTAATCAAATAATTATATCATTTTATTTTAATCCATTCAATTTGCATTCTGTTTTATTCTTTAAAGACTTAAAAACACGATTGTAATTATAAACTTATATATAGTTTACATATTGAGGAACACAAGTACATAACAAGCACATTTCGTGAACATTTTGGTCGATTTGTGATTTAATTTAATAAGCAAATTTGGAACACTCCATATATGTACAAGAAAACGGCTTGATCTTGTCCAGTTTTTGCCATAAAAAGCGATTGAGGTCACGTATTTCGTATACATAAATAAAGAGGATGGTTAAAATATTAAATTAGCTCGTCTTTCTTCCCGCCGCTGCAGTCGGCATTTTAACGAGGTACTGTCGTGACCAAAATCTTCCAAAAAACTTACTACCACTCTAATTGGATGAAAATCATTTTTTCAATACTTCAAAAAAGAGACCATGCGGAAATAATCCGCTTTGTGAATGTTTCTGATAAACCTACAAGACTTGAACATCAGAAACATTTAAAATTCGGTACAATGTATCGATAGGTGTTGATACTATTAACCGATAACGTATTCTACTTACTGAAATCAAAAGTCTCGTATGATTGTCTAAAGGGTTCGTCCACAGGTTTATGCTCAAAATGGTCAAAATCAGAGTGTGACGCAACAAAGATCCAAAAAATTTACCAAAGTCTAACTCATGAAAGAAAGATGAAGATAACGGCAACTCAACAGACGTTCTAAACAACTAGTGGTCTTAATCAATTTAATACCAAACTGTCTTTCTAGAGTCTGTAGAGCTCGGACACATTCGGACACCGTAAAATGCAGACAAGCAGACTTAGTTAATATTGATGACCTAGTTAAATAGATTATCTGAATCTATTTAACTTAATGTGGTCTATTCCCAGTTGTCGCCACTGGCTTTGTTGTTGATGAAAACAATATTATACAAAAGTGGAACAAATTATGTAATATAGATTTGGTCAAACTTTAAATTATATTAATACTGTTCAAAATTATACATCTCATAAAAGACATCTCATAAAATAACTGACGCTGTTGGCGGTAGACAGGTAGTTGCATTTAGCCCATGAAGCGGGTGAGCCGATTACAAAATTATGGAGATTCAAGCCGTTTGAACACAGAGCGGTAGCCACTTATCTTATTTGTCAGAAATAGGTACTTTTTACATTACAAGAATGGCATAAATTTTTTGTTTGATAGAGCTACGGCGTCTAAAGGCGCTGGGACAATAGAAACTGCACCAGCCACAAGTGATTATACTGATTTCTTAGCAAGTTTTGTCACTGCTCTGTAAGGCGGACTTATGTTAAACTCTCACTGAGCGCTCTACCTCTCTTAAACTACTAAGATAACAGCTTTTATTATTTCGTGGAATATAATTTGTATGTATGGAGCACTTGAGCGACCAGTCAGTGAACCTATAACCGTCTATCAATAGAACTTTTTGCAACTGATATTTGTTCAACTGGGCTTCTTTGGCGCTGAAAGCGCAAAAGACTGAGAAGAAATGAATACCTATCAACATTGTAAGGTCCATTTTATAAACTAATATTATCAAAAGAGATGATTAGATTTATTTTATGTTTGTTTGTTATCTACGATTTGGAACTAAAAAACTACGTTACGGATTTAATTAGTAGGTACCTAGTAGTTATTTGACAGCAAAAGTAAATTTGCAGTAGAAGCAATAATGTTTCTCAGAGAGTATTGCAATCGTATTTTTTATGTTGGTAGTAGGCGTTTGTTCTAAAATACCTATAAGTACTTTTGATACCAAAGCGTAGCAAGGGCGGGCGGCTAGTGTCCTACTAAGAGGCAAATAAGTTTTAATTTAATATATTTTGTTCTACCAGTAGAACTTTTAGTAGTACAGAGTAGACTAACTCATTTTAAGCAAAGTAACTATGTTGACGAAATTAATTCTAATTAAATTATTTCCAGGTACAAACGAGCATGTTCTACCTGTTGTTGATCACAGTTGCAAATGGACGCTCCTTTACCCCTGACCAACTTGCTGACGCTGCACCCATTAGCCAGATCGCTAATATTACCTGTACGTATAATTCATACTTTTATGAAATGTTGACGATAGAACTATTTGAATAGTCTAAAATAAACGGTACTTAAATTAAAATAAATTCTGAATGAAAAAAAAACAAATAAATCCCTAAGTGCAGTCAACAACAGGATATTGTATTGGGCAGAAAATAAAAATGATGGCCTTCCGTTCAGCCGGCGCGGCGTAAGAAACTCTCTACGAGAAAATGTTATCTACTCGATTATTTAACTTCAATATTGACTTCTAGCTTTTAAATAAAATAAATAAATAAATAATTTGTTTATTTCTCACCAAAACCGAAATACAGTGAAAACAACTTAGGGCTAAGGTATAAGTACAAAATTCCGGTTGTGGGTCGCTGGTGCCTGCGGTAGGTATATATATTACCTGTGCTACAGGTCACCAGGTCTCCACTCGAAACCACGTTATACTATGTAAATATCTTAGCTTAATAACAAAATTAACAGAGATAAACAAAAGGAAAGAAAAGAGAAATACAATATAATAAAAATATCCTTTAAATTGGAACAAAAAGAATGTGTGTGTGTGTGTGTGTGTGTGTGTGTGTGTGTGTGTTTGAATATGTGTGTATTTGTGAAGGTACTATGTCATAACAAGCAGGAGTGATTCACTCTCGTCATAGCTTTGTTTATGAAGCCACTCAGTAATAACGATACTACACTTATATCTATTTGAATTAAAAATATGTAGCCTTTTATGAACTTTTTTATATAAGAAGGGCCCAAGGAAGATGAAAAATCTGCGGCTAAACGAGGTTTTAATCTGGGATGAAGAAACAACAAGGTGATTACGACGGGTAGTTATACTAGGATAAACTGTTAGAGAATGCTGTTTAAGAACTGTTGCTTTAATAAATAATTGGTGGTAGTATATGCCTAGTACCTATGTAGTTATTGTGATTCTTCTAGGGATTTGTTTTCAAAACTCATTGAGAAAGCACGACTTTATAGCCAGTGTACTTCTGAATTTCGACAGTTATTTCGACACATATTCAACTTTGAAAATACGTAGTTTGACAGTCATTGCTTCAACAGAACATTTATTTGACAAACATTATTTCGACAACACACCTTTGATAGAAATTACTACATCGACGGACACTATTTCGACATGCACTTGTTCAACAGATAATTACTTTGACAAAAAACATCTACACGCGTGCTTTATAGGGGTAGCACAACATTTGTGATTTAAAGTCAGGAAACTCAAGGAAAAATTATGTTAGGTACAAAACACCTATAAAAATTATTACCGGATAATTTACTATGTAGTTATCCAGCATTTTAGCCAACCATAATGTTCAAATAGTTAAATTATTACAGTAGGTACCTAAATAAAAAGTTAATGCCAAATGCCAATATTTTTATTTCAGATGGATTGGAAAATAACAATCAGGGCAGCTTAACGTCGATATTTTCACCACGTATGGATTTTGAACAATGGAAACCGCTTACCGGCCGAGGAGATCCCTTGCGTAACGATCCAACCTACGATTACGAACCACCAGTTCTAGATAGAGTTCATTACTGGGCTGACGAGACTCGTCTTGAAAGAGAACATTTTCCTGAAAGAAAATCAGAAGTACTCATGCTTGGTGTTTCTTCCCGAAAACCTAGTGTCACTTCTCGTCAACCACCGTTGCCGCCGTTACCGCCGAGACGATATGTCCATCGACCACTCCCAAATAAATATGAGGACTACACCTATAAATTAAGCGAGCATTATCCCATGACAATTCTAGTTCCTCCACCACCTCCGCCACCAGGTCACCAACTACCACTCTTCACACTGACCGAAGATAAAGCTCCTCTTGTTAATAAAGTGAAATCGCAAATACATCAGAATAAAGTGTCGTCAACTAGTAGTCCACCTAAACCTACAATTAAGTATTCTACGGCTACTCCAGAATATTTATCATCCTTTTATGCATTACAAGAGTCTAATTTGATATATCAATCCTCAAGTACTACACAAAATTGGGTAAATACCAATGAAACAAAATCTGTAGTAAACAACACAGTAACTAGTGACTATGCTGGTTGGGGACCTACGACTCCTGTTGATGATAGTAACGCAAATGAAACCCATAACTTTATCTTTAATGATCACATAGAGTTTTCAAAGCATCCGTATTCGTTTTATAAGCCTATGCTATCAGAATCACCACCACCTTCAAAGAAAATATTCAGCTTCATCATGTCTACTTTTATTCCAACTGCTTTACCACCAACCACTTTAACAGAAACATCTACAGAATATATTCAAGAAACAAGGCCCACAGAACGAACAACCGATGTACTTGAAGTTCCCACGGAGTTTTCACAAGACGTGACTACAACAAAGAAAAATGTGATATTATTACAACAAACCACAATTCCTTCTCCAGTACCGAAACCAGAAATAATTAAATTTGATATGCTGAAGCCAATGATGTCTATGCCTATGATTAATGGCCCGGAAAGACCCGAAGATAACCTGTATGCTCACGCATCTGAAAATATTCAAATATTTAATGAACATAGTACAGAACAACAGATTGAAACTATGCAGACTATGCAACCACCGCCACCGATTAGGCAGGCTGAGAGTTCAACAGTAATGCAGAAACAACAATTTCATGTAAATTTAGAAGATTCGAATGAAAACCCAACTTTGTACACACATGGACCGTATTTACATGGTCGATTTACTACACCTATTGCTACAACTATAGATGAGTATTTCGAAAATATTAAATCGACTACGGAATTACCTACCGTACCAATGTATCTCATAATACAAGGGCACTCTAAAGTGAAAACTTATGGTTCCAAACTAAAAATGCCTGACATTAAAGATACTATAACAAATGAAATTTCTAAACCTATGGAAACAAATGAAGTAAAACATTTGCATCCAGTTTCAAAAAAATCTGCCAAGAAAATTGATTCAGCCGATGTTCACCGAAAAGGCAAAGCTAACAACTTGAAAACATTAGTTGATAAAGGTTTGGGTTCAATAGAAATACAAGAAGCTGATATTGGTATTAAATATGACGTCAGCGATGGGAGCGATGTACCAATAGAAATATATAGAAAAGGTATTGTAGACAACGATGAAAATAATTATTCATCGAATAAAATATATAAAAAGACCCGCGTATCGCGGTCGAAACGCCAAATTGATCTGGAGGATTTATTGCCGTTCGATGAAGATGATATAGAAGAATATGTTTATAATTTCTTAGAAGGGAAGAAAAATGAGACCAGTATTACAGGGTTGATCGCAAAAGCTGTGACTAGTGATGCGGCTTCAGAAGTAGATGAATTAGAAAACGACGACGATATATTAGATGAAGAAAGATGAATGAATTCAAAATGCTTTATAGAGACTCGATAGGATAAATTTACGTAGCACAATACCAAAAACAAAATGATTTTGGTGCAAATTTGATTTGGTGAAATAAATAATAATATTGGTAATCGATCCCACCGATACCGACACAAAATAATTTCGCATCAACTCGTTCAGTGTTATTGTTTTTACATTTTAGGTTCTTCAAAATTGTAGTTCAATTAATTACTTAGCAGTAAAAGCTACGACGAGATGAGCAATATAAGTATTTTCTATGTAAATTTATAGCGTAGTTTACAATATTGAAGGAGCTTCGTAGGAACCATTGTGTTATTAAACAAATAAGTAGGACCTACTGGCAACGTCCACCTAGATCCTAGACCCAGAACCTAGATCGAATAGTCACTGCCGCAAGATGCAAGATGATGTTTGTCGATGAATGGTTTATGAACACCAGCCACGCGAGTCTTGAATCCCGTGACCTGAAAGTCTTAAATTTGTCAATGTTTTTTATCCAGGTCCCAAATTCTGAGTAGTAGGTACTTCTTAAAAAAAAGTCTTAATGTAAACCTAACACTAAAGATAAATATAGATAATTACCTATTAAGTGATTGTTTATGAATAAAAAGAGAGAAATTATATCTTATTTATCATGTAGAAAATTATAATGAATAATATTCATTTCAAATTGTTACAATTGATTGCTAAATTTTAATTACTAGTGATACCTACAGACACTTTTATTTCAGTATTTGCTACGAGTATAGAAGTTAATAATCTAATTTTAATGAGACACTATTTTCGTGTATTTGTACTTATTTAGTGAAAATATTTATTTTAGTTTTAAGTGCTATGTTAAGAAAATATTATTATATAAATTTATGCGGCATTTTATTTCATAAATGAAACCTAGATAAACATACTAGTTTGTAAAAAATGGTATAGAACATTGCAGTAGGTAAGTAGTATATATATATAGTAAGTGGTATACCTACGTAGGTATGTAGGTACATATAGTAAGCACATAGTCGTGCGCCTAAATCGTTAGTATAATGCTAGATGAGTTTAACCATCTAGTCCCCGTAGTACGGTTAAGTTGTCCGGTCAACCGGACTATGGGTAAAATAAATTATCCATGGTACAGTTAACCGGACTACTAAACTTAGAAAAAGTTATAAAATATAGGTATTAATAGTGTGCTTAAACTACAATAAGTTGCAGAGAAGCTATCAATGGCACCAACTAAGGCCCATTCCTAGTTGCTATTATGTTCGTTGTTATTTAATATTCAGTGTGCAAATAAACTGAGAGCCAGAAACAACAAACTTAGTAGGCATTTTATGCTAAAAAGAACTTCTATAAATTTATAGAAGATCCAGAAACCGATTAAGAGACCGTGGTCGTAGAGATGGTGGGATGGGACCACGATACTTTTACCACTATGTACCCGTGGTCCTGATGGACTAAAAGATTAAGAACAAATTAATATATCAATTTTGGTATGTTAGCTTGTTATTTAATGAATAATTTAAATTGCCATTTACTTCTCAATTATATATTTTGGAATTTGGTCTAGAGTCTTCTGTCTGTACCTACAAGTATACGCGACCGAGTCCTTGCGGCCGCCTCACTTGTCGGTTTATTCCTAGTTAGTAACGAAAAAAAAAACTTAACTTAACCCTCTTCCTAACCTGTGTTCCTGACGTAACCTGAACTTCTATATAGATAGGTTTTTCCTGTTAAGAGCCCTTTAAACCGATGATTTGTACTAAAAAACAAAAGAATATCGAGAATACAAAAGACAGTCTTAAAATATCCGAACTTGTATCTATAAGTATACATAAAAGTTCGAAGATGGTCACGTTAGGTTTTTTTTCTCTTCGGGTTAGGTTTTCAGGTCTGGTTCGGGTCGTTGCCTTGATTATTTGCGACATTGTTTTGTTTCTTTTAGAATTTAACAGCCTTCAGCTTTTTACAGTCTTGGTGGTTCTAATAGCACGCGGCCACTATGATTTTTATAATCTAGGTACGTCGTAGGTAGAATCAGTACCTACCCTATGTCTATATCGACACGGTATACCTACACCCTGTCGATATATAGACATCGGCATCGGCTGTTTCAAGTAGGTATTTAAAGTGTCTTGAAAATAACCAGATGGATGGTTCCATAGGATCGCAATCACAATTTCGTTTTCAGTTACTATTTATTTAAAAGTTATTTAAAATAATAATAACATGAAATTTCTAATAGGTAAGCATAATAAACCGTTGGAAATTTAAAATAAGTAAAAAATAAGCTTTTAGCTGTAAAAATATTTATGATTGACTCGCTAGGTAGCTACCTATCTACATTAAATTTTCACACACATTACATTACAAACTGCATTTATTTGTGTACAAAACTGAAAAAATTGTATAAGTTGCAGTTTCGATAATCTTCTATTTTTCTAATTATATGTGTTTAGATTGATGCACGTCTACAAAAAGTTCACGTGCGAGGCAGCGGACATGCGCCCCACTGACACACACATTTCTTACCATCCTTTTCGTAGAAATAAACAGAGACACCTTAGATAAAGTGAAAGCTGCTTATAAACCCATAAAGTCACATTTATTGCGATCCAGTGTAACCTATAAGGAGACATCTATGATGGAGGGTCAGTGGTAAATAAGTAGACATATGACACTGGAATCTGTAGTAATCTACAAATAGGTAGCTTATTCATGAACAATAGTTTTATACAAGCACGCGTAATATACTAGTTCGCAAGGCAAAAATGAACCCGATTATGTGTATGGGCATCTTCGTGAAATACTGTAACACAGAAGGAACATTTGTAGATGCAGAGTTACACCAGTCGGTTTGGCAGAGGCACACTTTGTATTCAGCGTCGGGTTGTCTGAAATTAATATAAAATGATAATAATTAATAAAATTTTACATCTTTTCAAATGGAAGTACCTACCTAATATACCTACTTAAGTTGATCTGAAAACAGTTAAGTTAAACGTTATCTATGTGTCTCTGCTCCCTCTCACTCTTCCTTACTACTTATGTTGCTAGGGTCAGCCTTCCCTATAACTGTCTTCCTTTTTTCTTTATCTTAATATCTATTGTTTATAATATGTTACTAATTTGTGACTAGCTTCAATGAAAATGGGCGCTCTTTAAATGTCAACTACGAAACGAAGGCCACGTACATTGCACGTTTTCTTTTTCACGACACCGACATCCCTGCCTACTATCTTTTAATAACAACATCGGAATAAAATGTTATGGCATTAAGATTTCACTAGGTAGGCATAGGTACCTCTCATATTTACATGACATAGCTCTTGTGGGAGCATTCAAAGATCGGGGCAGAGTATCCTCCGCACTGACATGGTAGCATCCTCTTTGTACAATCCAGGCGTGATGAGCGCGCGCTGACCAAGACCTCACGAAGCACATGGCATTCTCTATTAAACAAAATAAATATAACATACTAGAGAATCAATTTTATTAGGCTTCGAAAATCTTCATTGTGTAGTTTTGATCTAGCTAGTAATTTCTGATTTAGGAGGTCAGATCTATCAACTATGTACAAAGTACAAACATCAACAAGTGCAACTTTAACTTTTCAAATGTCACCTAAAACCGGATGAATTTCTTGAATCACTTCAAATTCCATTTGTAGATAAAGAACCTTCTGAAGCAAACATATTGGTAGTGCCTAGCTCTACAACGGATCTAACGAATAATACGCTACCCCGAGGAAGTGATCGCCGCGTCGTTTAACCAACTGTGAAAGAAAACCTTCTGTAAGAAAAAATAAAAAGAGAATAATTAAGTTACTTAGGCAATTCGCACAAATGAGCCTATAACAGATTAGACAAGAATACCTTCATGAAATTTCAGCATTCACCTGCGTCTGCGGTTTTTATAGAAGTTTTTCTAATCCGTACTAATATTAAAAACACGAAGGTCTGTCTGTGTCTGTCATTAGTACATACCTAGTAGCAATAATATTTCGCAGAGAGTATTCCAATCGTGTTTTATGTGGGCGACTGAACCGATTTTGGTGAAATTTGTTATAGGAATAGAATAGACCTAGGGAAACAACATGCTGTTTTTTATTGCAAAAATAGCTTGAAAGGGTAGAAATAGGGGATGAAAAATTTTATGCAAAATGCGATGACGATGCGGGCAACAGCTATTGTAACTAAGGCATTATTATGTAATAATATCACACAAGTTTTTCAAAATTTCTAAAGATACAGCTGAAATCTGTCTGGCACAATAGAGCGAATCGCAGTAGTGCTTGAAATGACTGAGTATGACTAAAGCAGGTTGGATAGTTTTAAGAAAATTGATTCTCATGCCTTACGTTAACTTACTGTAAAAACCGGTTAAAATTTATAATACCTAATATCGTACTTTATCTATAAAACCTTTCGTTTACAAAACTGCCACGCACAACAAACTAGAGAAGAAAATTATTTCGATACAATGGCACTGACACTCTAAATAAAGCGTGATAGATAGGTACGTCGACACAATGCCCTTCTTTCCTTTTATAAGTTACGAGCTTGAATAGTCACCTCCTGTACAATTCACAAGGTTCTCTCCCGTGTTATTAAACGGAAACACCGACGACACAAAGTCTCCACCACATTGATTCCAATCCCGATGTGTTGATGAACAGTTATAGCAGATTAATATAGCGCTTGTTTCAAAGAAAAATAATAAAAGCCAACACAGTGTCCAAAACATGTGTGTGCATATTTGTACCCGTAGACAACTTTGCAACGGTCACTACCGAGTGTAGACGGACTACCGAGTGATTAATATTCTAAAATAAACACTAGGAAGCAGGTTTATAACAAAAATAATATATCATGATGACAGCCATGGTGACTTCATAAAATAACGATAACTTCTTCTTCTTGTGTATGACAATTGGGGCGACGCGTCTGTCAATTATTTCTGCCAGTATTGATCTATTGATGTGATCTTGAATGGTTTCCATCCTCTCGCAGGTATCTGCACTGTCTACGAACAGAGGGCACAGGACAAGACGTGTGCAATTTTATCCAGAAATAAGTCCCCTAAAAGTGACGCCTGCAGTTCATTCGTCTAGGTGTTCGGTTGTGTTAGATTTACCTACTTAGTTGTATGGTACGTCATCTATATGTGGCCAGGCCCACTACCTATTTATTGATACCGCTGTCTTAACTACGACAGGTCTAGCTTCG
This sequence comes from Parascotia fuliginaria, assembly GCA_963082885.1. Taxonomy (NCBI): domain Eukaryota; kingdom Metazoa; phylum Arthropoda; class Insecta; order Lepidoptera; family Erebidae; genus Parascotia; species Parascotia fuliginaria. The sequence goes on along the minus strand of OY720177.1, from coordinate 9,023,061 downwards.
AAATGCTCTGTAAGTGCTTGCATAGATAACGTAGGACTTGCAGCCGATGACTGTACTAATATCTACTCTATTTTCCATAAAGACTATTTGAATAAAGGAAAAATTATTGCATCAGCGGACACACAAACACAACAATGGTTTTCTATGGGATTAAATATGTCTGATGTATGTATGTACGGTAGTAGGTCCACGCTGGTTTCAACATGAATGGGCCGGATCGTCCGGGGAAGTACTACCCTCTCATAGAAGATCGACGTAAGAGTAGTAGTATCCGTACTACTGCATTTCGCTCGGTGAGTGAGAGCGCCGGAGGTCCAATTTCCCCCTTTTCCTCTTTCCTCACCTCCCTCATTCCCTTCCCCTAACCCCATTCCCAGCCGCCATAGTGGAGGCCACCATACCAGCAGTTTAAGAAGATGGTATGGTGACCACCACTTCTGGATTCCTCTGACTGCTTACCATCAGGCGGGGTGGAGTCACTTTAGTAGGCTAATATAAAAAAAAAAAAGTGAGAACGTTCCAGTACCTAACCTGTACCAAAGCTTGACATGTGTAAGTCAGAGAGATCCTATCTATTTAACTAGCTCACATTTAAGTTTCCTAAGTACCTACATATCTATACCGAAGTATGTTGGGAATATCAGAGAATATAACTTGAAATATAGGTACCAAAGATAGGTAACGTTTCATCGCTATAAAAGGAAGCATTGTATACCGTAAAGCACGAGATTAGTGAGATATTATCTGGGTCATTGCCTATGATCTTAGTACTTACCAACACGTGAACACGATGTCGTCAGCTTACACCTTGTTCTTGCTATAGACGTGCGACTTGGGCCGAATAGTCCCGTATTCTGTAAAGGATCCTTCCCATACCGCCTGTATGTAAATGTGCCATTGTAACATAATAACGGACAAGTCTTTTGAATACAAAATATTATAAAATATAAAATAAACAACATCATCAATATCTTGTCAAAGTTCAATATTAGGTAGGTACTTGAGGCAAGTACGTCTAATAAATTCGTATAGCCAACTAGATTTATTTATTCAATAGCATAGGTGAATATAAAACACTAGCTTTCCGCGGCGCGGTTTCACCCGCGTCTTTGCTCGCTGCCTTGTTCCCGTCGCCAGTAGCGTGATGATTACTGATGATACATAGCCTATAACCTTCCTCGAGAACAGGGCTATTATACGCAAAAAGAATTTTATAAATACGACTGGAAGTTCCAGAGATTAGCGCGTTCAAACAAACAAACTCTTTCGCTCAATATAATAGTATAGACTGTTGTTTTATTTCTTGTGTTTTATTGTTTTATATTTGTCTATGTTCAATAGGTAACATTGTATTTTAGGATCATAAAGTACGATTTAATGATCTAATGTCTGATTTGATAAAATAATTTTAAACAAAAAAAAAACCGACTTCAAATGGTAAGGAAACTATAAAGTTAAAAACAAGTTAACTCAGCAGAAAATAATTCGTATGTTGATTTAGTTAATCAGAAATGATTAAATAAGTATTTTATAATTTTGAAGTTGATGTAAGCCCGACTGACTGCTGTAAGGAATTCCCTCGACTGTCTATGGTCACCTGTAATAGCACTTAAATCCCCTATGGGTGCAAAGTTCTTATCATTACAAATCAATTAAGTCGAAACACCAACTAATTGGTGTAAGTCGTTGTCGAGTTCCCTTGACTGTCTTTCGGCTCCATGATCAGATCGACTCTAAACCTTCACTAAATAGTAGTGCCTTAAAATACATAATGAATAAAATAACAAATGCACTAGACGCCAGTACGATTTTCGAAAGTTCCACTCGATTTTCCTGGGATGCCATCATCAGATTCTGGTTTCCTTATCATGGTACCACACTTGGGATATCTACTTTCCAATAAAAGAAGAATCATCGAAATCAGTCATCAATGAAGTCATGTATCATCATCAATCAATCATAATTAAACCACGAAGTTATCCGCGTACACACATAAAAAAAAATATATACGGTCAAATTGAGAAACCTCTTTTTTTTAAGTCGGTTATAAATAGCTTTTAAACTTCTTTACGAGTAGGTAGGTACAGTGGAGGATAATACACATTTGGCAACAGTAGGCTATGCGGTCGTCATGGATTAGAGAGATAAAAGCCACTGTTACGAAAATGTTTAAAAAAAAGCATGCAGTCGTAACAACTTTTCGTTGCTGATTTATAAATATACTAGCTGTTTTCAGCGCGGTTTCACCCGCGTTAAGTTACATCTTTAGTTACTGCTTTGCTCCCGTCGCCAGTAGCGTGATGTTAAATAACCTATAACCTTTCTCGAGAATTGGGCTATCGAACGCAAAAATAATTATTATTATTGAAATTTGACTGGTAGTTTCAGAGATTAGCGCGTTCAAACAAACAAACTTTCCCGCGTTAAATAATAGTACTAGCTTGCCGCAGCGCGGTTTCACCCGCGTCTTTGCTTACTGCTCTGCTCCCGTCGCCAGTAGCGTAATGTTACATAGCCTATAACCTTCCTCGAGAACTGGGCTATCATACGCAAAAAAATTGGTTTGTGTGAAAAATTGATGAATTTATCAAATCCCACTGGTAGTTTTAGAGATTAGCGCGTTCAAACAAACAAACAAACTCTTCCGCTTTATATAATATAGTATAGTATAGTATAGTATAGTGTACAGGTAGATAGTATAAAGATATATAAACGAGTGGAGTGGACTTTGCCGGACGATACGGGCTAACGTGGGGTATGGGGGCTGCGAGGAAGAAAATCTCTATAAAAAATTACGAGGAGGGAAGGGTCAGGCTTGCTGCTAGACCCTTCAACTCGTAAACGCGACTAAAAAATTACCCGTGGATGGCGCCCAGCGTGCTTTTGCCGCTGGGTGCTGGCCTGTGGGCGACGATTGGGCAGTCGTCGCCCGACAATACAGGCTCGAGACCGTGTGCCTCTCGTGAGGTAGGGCTTATCCTCCAAATCGGACGGGGTCCGCCAGGATGTGGCGGACCATGGCCCGGCGGGGTTGCGGATGAATGCGCGAGCGTCTCCGTGACCCTGACACAAAAAAAGTCAAATGTGTTTTAATACGAAATAAAAACCGAAACTAATTAAAAATATTTTTATTGACATTCAAACTGAGTACTAAACATCCTCTAAGCTCGCTACAACCTGATTTGAGGATGAAAAATAAGCAAAATATCGATCACAGAGTAATAGATAAGTATCACAAACCGCAAGTAAAACACATAAAAAAGTATTAAAAATATTGAGATTTACATTTTTAATAAGAAATATATAAATTAACAACTTTTTATTTAAATTATTATTAACGAACATAATTGTAGGTAGGTACCTACCTAATAATTTTGGAGTATATAGAACCCAACAGTTTGCACTGTAATATGCACCTAGGTACAACTTTGCGTGCGACTCGCACTTTTCCGTTTTTTTATATTTAGGAACTACTCTTATTAAGTGAAAATAGGAGTCGCAAGCTTGTGTGAAATTTAGTCAGTTTTAGTGGTAGCGATAGCGGGTTAATAGATTTAAACACTATTGGATATTGCGCGTACGACCGACCACTAAGAAAATAGTGCATCAATGTTTACAGTGTAAGATTCGTAAAGCGATACCGCCGCAGCCGAGCACCGGAGACCACCCTAAAGCACGCCTCGCTCATCACCAGAGACCGTTTACTTTCACCGGTCTTGATTACTTCGGGTCACTCTTCGTGACAGTGGGAAGACAACACCAGAAACTATATGTGGCGCTGTTTACCTGCCTTACCTCTAGGGCAGTGCACCTGGAGGTCGCCGCTACTCTCAGCGCTGACTCAGCGATCCTGGCGCTGCGCAGATTCGCCGCGCGGCGAGGTTGCCCGTCTGAAATATACTCTGATGGCTAATGGCACTAACATGCACGATGCCGACAAAGAGATGCGGGAAGCAGTGCAACACGAAGCAGGGCGCCGTGGCATCGCCTGGCGTTTTATCACGCCCTCAGCGCCTTTCATGGGCGCGCTTAGTCAGGTGTGTAAACACCACTCTTTATACCGTTCTCCACGACAAGTATCCACACGAAGAAGTACTTGCCACGCTACTGTGCGAGGTCGAGTACACAGAAAACAGTCGACCTCTCACCCATGTCCCTGTAGACGTAGGTGACACCGAGGCGATCACCCCAAACTACATACTGTTTGGGGGCTCCGCCCGCTTGCCTTCTCTCGGCGAGTTCAGCGAGACAGACAGCATCAGCAAAAAGCACTGAAGACGCGCGCAGTACCTAGCCGACGAATTTTGGCGTCGCTGGGTGAGCGAGTACGTGCCCGAGCTACAAAACCGGCGGGAGCCTCATGGAAAGGGCCCCCTCTTCGAAGTCGGCAACCCTGTACTCATAGCCGACGGCCAGCTACCTCGCAACACTTGGCCGCGAGGCAGGATCGTGGCCATCTACCCAGGCGCCGACGGGCAGATCAGGACAGCGGAGGTGCGCACATCAGCTGGAGTGCTCAAGAGGCCCATCAAGAAACTGGTGCCTCTGAAGTAAAGTCGCTCACCGGATGAACTGCAGCACCGCTCCAATGCGACGTGTCGACGCGTTGCTGCACGGCGGGAGAAATGTTCGCGACAGCTGTGAAAATAGTATTAAATAGTGTTTAAAATAGTGCATACATTGATAGACAGTACCTAGATAATTTAAAAGCTAAAAAACATAGTGCGCGTGTGCTAGCATAACATTTAATGTAATGACTGTGATTTTAAGTGCCACTCGTTTTTATATGTGAGCGAGAATGAAATCGTCGTTCGTCTACCGCCATTGCAAAAAGTTAGTGTCGTACGCAGCGAACTATTTTTTGTTTACCCTACACTGAAATTATTTAGTGCTAATTTAAAATCTAGATTTATAATGTTTAGAATCACTTTTTATTGTGCTCCTTAGTGTTCTAATCACGAATATGTATTTACCTTTTTGATAAAACAAATAGTTCATAAGTTATAGCAGAAACAAAATTATATTTTTTTGTTTAGGTCACAGTTTGGTCTATAACTTAGGTTTTATTTAATAAAGAATAGTTACTTTGGTGTTTTATTTTAGATAATAGTGTCCCCCTAGATGTACGTGAAAACTTATGAAAATAGGTTCAGTAGTTTAGATAGTATAAACAGATAAAGTTCATAGTACGTCTAGGAGGCACTAGAATTTTAGGTTTATACTACGATATCTAGGTAACCGTAAAGTTTAGATTTATAGTATACATATTTCATGTTAGGTATCGATACCTACCTAACGGTACCTAGATAATTACTGTATTGCTGAAAATGGCGTAGTTATAGCCAAAAATGTAGTGTTTTGATGATGAAAATAAAACTTGTACGAGGTGTTTTGCAAACGGCTCTCGTTGTGGTAAAGCTTCGAGGTAGCTAAACGCGCGCGCGCAGGCACAGAATGTTCACCGATAATTGGTAACGCATAGAAGACTCTTCAAGCCTCAACACCTAATGGCCTAAGCAGAACACCTGAAGCATTGAACCAAGACCGTTTGTTTTACTTCAGTATGCCCCTATAGTCAAGCCCTACACGACGTCTCCGAAGAGCAGCGCTGTATCCGGAACCTATAGGTGTAGGACGTCAGCGGGTTGTTCACAGATTTGCACAACACATTAGTATTGGGTTCGATTGCCGCCCGTCCGGCACAGTTACAATTATATTTTATGTAGGCTTTTGTCGTAAAACCAAATAAACAGTTTTATTTTGAAGTTTTATAGTGTAGAACTATAATTATATAATATGTTAAAATAGGTATAAATATTTTTAAAAAATAGCAAATAAGTAATGTAGTATTTTTCGGACATAAAAAAGGAGATAGTAAGACATTTCAGCAACGGGGGCGGAAGGATGCTTTCTAGCAGCGGCCCTCTTAGTGACCCTATAAAAAGGCATGACATTATTAGTGACAAAAACCTTTATATTAGTTATCTATACTATTTAAAACCTGTTGTTCATCGTGTCCCTTTACTTGCACCAAGGATAATTTGAATGCTGCATCGAGCTCTGCGTTCCAAGTTGCAAATTATTGGTCCAAAACTGAAGGAAAGGAAAATAAAACGAAAGAAGAAGAAGTATTCTAAATTATATTACGATACTATACAATATAGTACAGGTGGCAAGGTGGCAACCCTAGTTCACGTACTGCTACTCTTAAGTCGTACTGCGTTGTAGAAATGCCGCCAAATTTGTAAAACATTTAAAAAGTGAGCCTTGCTATAATAATCTGACATCCAGACAGATTATAAATTATAGAATTATCAAATTAGTTATTATTTTAATTCCATACACCGTAATTTTGCCAATTATTCCAATATGAAAACACCACATTTTATTTAAGTCTACAACATTCTTAAAATAGAAACACTGAAAATAATTTTATAGGTCGGGAACACTGGATTGTTTTGAAATTTAAACCGCCGCGCCGGGCGGCGCCGTCTAGCTAAACGGTTTACATCAATGCTCCAAGTAACCACGCCTTTGGTTGGAAACTTGCGCTCACAATCTAAAAGGACGATGAAGGTGGTAATTTGATTTACTTACATCAGCCCTCTACACAGTTTGCAACAAGCAAGGTCATCTTGGTTGGAAGCCATGTTTCAAACTGTGTGGAAGGCCTATTATTACTGGTAGTAGTACCCTTCTATTATTTCGGTGCCTCATCCCGAAGACTAGACAGATATGGGCCAGTAGTAATACGGGAAATAAAAATTGACCCGTGTTTCTACAATACTTAGCAGTTAGTGGTATCACGGACAAAAAAAATACCTCTGTTACTACTGGTAGTAGCACCGGTAACGAATCCCCGGGAGAGTACCTACTAAAAGCTTTCCATCAAAGGTCATCCTCATCTTGGAGGGATAATCTAAGGACGACGAAGTTCATAGTATAATTTTTCAAAACAGGTCACTCTTTTCAGGTATTTAGGTAAAGAGAACCAGCGGTACCTAGAAACGCGTCCAGTGTTAATCCCTTCTCGTAGGTAGGTACCTACGCATTAAGTAAAAATCTCATGGCGCTATAATACATATTAACTTATCTTCAAACAGGGTTGAGCCCTTGTCAACACAAAAGTTCACTGTTTATTGACGGTTCCACTCTTCCATGTGAGTCTGAGCTCGTTTGGTCAATAATCCTGTGTATTGATCTTTTTGTATTACCAACTCATGCTGATATTTTACTCTTTTTTTGCAGCAGATTTGTCATTTTCTTTGAATAAAAGTGGGGCCACGAGGAACGATCCATTATAGGTAATCGTCATCAGCGAGATATATTATATGTACGTAGTTGGTACTCGTTTAAAAGGTACTTGTCAACATTTTTGGTTAAAATAATATAATAATTGGTTTGGATAAAATAATCCAACCAAACCAAACAAACAATATAAACCATTCGGTTTTGGTGCGGATAACGAGCCCATCAGCAAGTAACACATGACAGAGCAGCTATTTTTTATTGGCTTTAAAGTGTCTTCATAAATAGAACAAGACTAACATAAAAGAAGATATTGCCACCGATATTTAATAAAAAGTGCAGAGGTGACAGTATATGACTGCTGCCAGATTTCTATTGAAGTGAAAAGAAGAAATATTGTTAACATAATTTAAAATACAGGTGCGCAAAAAAAGAAACACTTTGAAATGGGAAATAGATTATTCTGCTTCAAGGCCTGCGCAGACGAGGTACTGTACCCGGGTACTTTTTTGTCCATCGATATAGATCTCTTATAAATTGTATCGAATAACGCACAACATGAAGAACTAAAAGTAGGTACCCCGTACAAAAACTTCCCTAAATTACGGCGGACACCGAGAGATCGGTCTGAACAAAAGTACGCCTAAGGGCGACCGCGCACTGCCTTGCGGTGCGTTAATTCTACCGCACGGTAGAATAAACGCATTCACAGGACCGCGCACTGCGGTGAAACAAACGCATGTTTTTTGTCATTCGAACTCGGCTGTGGTGTCAACACGTCGTCGCTATAGGTTATCAAACAAGAATCGCTATCTACGTATATTTATTATTGCATAAAAAAGGGTACCCAAACGGTATTGGGTAGATCTCTTGACGGCCTTAAGACCTATGAAGGGCTTTTTTCATAAGATAATTATACTTAACGACCCGTTTATATCCAAAAAAGCTTTTTGGATATTGCATTACTAGCAGCGCAGTTTCACCCGCGTCTTTGCTTACTGCTCTGCTCCCGTCGCCAGTAGCGTGATGTTTCAAAGATCAGATTAGTAAATATTTACTTAAATTTCGAGAAAGGACGAAACATATAGTGGATAATACCACCTCTATATAGATATACTGGCGGCATGCCGGTTGTAATTTGTAATAGCGGGATTTAAAAATCATAAATTATTAGTGGATTTCATAGAAGTCCATACTAATATTATAAATACGAAAGTAACTGTCTGTATGTCTATCAGTTACGCTTTCACGCCTAAACCACTGAACAGATTTTGATAAAATTTGGTATAGGGATAGAATATTTTATTGCGAAAAAATGGCTTGAAATAGGGAATAAAAGTTAGTAGGGAAAAAGCGATTTTACCGACATTCACGCGAGCCGACCTGCGGGCAACAGCTAGTAATATTTAGGTACAAAATATACATTTGAAAGATATTATAAATTTTCCGTAATAAATGTTTTGTAATTACGTAAAATAAAACTAAGTTGGTTTTGTTTTAGTACTATTTTAGTATTACTACTACTACTACAACTTTAGTATTTTAGAGGTGGTATTAACCACTCTATGTTACGTCCTTCCTCGAAGTTTAGGTAAGTATGCACTGTATTATCCGATCTCTGTGATATTAGTAACATTACTACGTAACGTAATGTAACGTAATGTTACAGAGCCTATAACCAGTGTTGGCAAAAAAATAATCTGATTAACGATTACGATTAAAAGTTCAATAGTAGCTTTTTAATTAAAATTAACTTCATCGTAATGAGATGACTCCATCTTCACCAAAACATTATATTCTAAGTACAAAATAAAAAAGATACAATAAAATAATTCATTCTTAAATAATTAAAAAAAATAAAAACATCACATATCAACAACAACAAGAGTTTATTTACACATAAATAAAATTATCTTAGTGGCTGACCTATGTGTGTGTGTGAAAGTTGTTAATGTAGCGATGCATTTCGATAACTTCTATGAATTTTGAAAACGCATCCCTAATATTATTATATTACCTTCCGCTTTAAAAAATCAAGCAGTTAATAGTAGGTAGATACATAAATTGTTGTAAGTAGATACAACATGAATAATTATTAATTTAACGATTATACTCAATCAAATCAGATCAATAATCCCAGAAATCTCGGGTATTTAATATACGCTAGGTAACGACATTCCTGTATCGTGTCTCTACAGCAACTGAGCGACCGTGCGTTTTTTCCACCGCAGTGCGCGGCGCCTCATAGATATCTATGCGATACAAAAATATGTGCGGTAGACTCACCGCAAATTTGCAGCGAGAGGCCAAAACACATGCGTTTATTTCACCGCAGTGCGCGGACCTGTATGACATTCTATACTTCACAGATTATGCGTTTTGAAAACGCAAGGCAGTGCGCGGTCGCCCTAAGGGCGACCGCGCATTGCCTTGCGGTGCGTGAATTCTACCACACGGTAGAATAAACGCATTCACGGGACCGCGCACTGCGGTGAAACAAACGCATGTTTTTTTGTCATTCGAACTCCGGCTGTGGTGACAACACGTCGTCGCTATAGATTATCAAACAAGAGTCGCTATCTACGTATATATATTATTGCATAAAAAAGGAAACCCAAACGGTATTGGGTTATTGGGTAGATCTCTTGACGGCCTTAATACCTATGAAGGGCTTTTTTCATAAGATAATTATACTTAACGACCTACGTTCACATGCAAAAAAGCTTTTTGGATATTGCATTACTAGCATCCCGCGGCGCAGTTTCACCCGCGTCTTTGCTTACTGCTCTGTTCCCGTCGCCAGTAGCGTGATGACTTAAAGATCAGATTTAGTAAATATTTACTTAAATTTCGAGAAAGGATGAAACAGAGTGGATAATACCACCTCTAAAATACCGGCGGCATGTCGGTTGTAATTAGTAATAGCGGAATTTAAAAATCATAAATTATTAGTGGATTTCATAAAAGTCCATACCTACTAATATTATAAATGCGAAAGAACCTGTCTGTCTGTCTATCAGTTACGCTTTCACGCCTAAATCACTGAACCGATTTTGATAAAATTTGATATAGGGATAGAATATTTTATTGCGAAAAAATGGCTTGAAATAGGGGATAAAAGTTTGTATGGAAAATGCGATTTTACCGACATTCACGCGGGCCGCGCTGCAGGCAACAGCTAGTAATATTTAGGTACAAAATATAGATTTGAAAATATTATTAAATTTTTTAGAGTTCCGTACTAAATGTTTTGTAATTACGTAAAATTAAACTAAGTTGGTTTTGTTTAAGTACTATTTTAGTATTACTACTACTACTACAACTTTAGTATTTTAGAGGTGGTATTATCCACTCTATGTTAGGTACATCCTTCCTCGAAGTTTAGGTAAATATGCACTGTATTATCCTCTAACATTACTACGTAACGTAAGGTAACGTAATGTTGCAGAGCCTTTAACCAGTGTTGGCAAAAAAATAATCTGATTAACGATTACGATAAAAAGTTCAATCGTAGCTTTTCGATTAAAATTAACTTCATCGTAATCAGATGACTCCATCTTCACCAAAACATTATATTCTAAGTACAAAATAAAAAACATACAATAAAATAATTCATTCTTAAATAATTAAAAAAAAATGAAAAGTTATTTTAACAACAACAAGAAGAGTTTATTTACACATGATTATAATTGCCTTAGTGGCTGACCTATGTATGTGTGTGTGAAAGTTGTTAATGTAGCGATGCAATTCGATACCTTCTATGAATTTTGAAAACGCGTCCCTAATATTATTATATTACCTTCCGCTTTAAAAAATCAAACAGTTAATAGTAGATAGATACATAAATTGTTGTAAGTAGGTACAACATGAATAATTATTATTATTTGAACGATTATACTCAATCAAATCAGATCAATAATCCTAGAAATCTCGGGTATTTAATATACGCTAGATAACGACATTCCTGTATCGTGTCTCTCAAGCAACTGAGCGACCGTGCGTTTTTTCCACCGCAGTGCGCGGCGCCTCATAGATCTCTATGCGATACAAAAATATGTGCGGTAGACTCACCGCAAATTTGCAGCGAGAGGCCATGCGTTTATTTCACCGCAGTGCGCGGACCTGTATGACATTCTATACTTCACAGATTATGCGTTTTGAAAACGCAAGGCAGTGCGCGGTCGCCCTTACTCAAATTTTCGGGCAACAAATGACCTCACACCATATGCGTTGAGTCTGTGACAAGTACTCGGTGGACATTTTTTACACAATTCAGGGATTTTTGTCCCACGGGGACAATAGACCCTCGTTTACGCAGGCCTTTAACATCAAAAAATATTGAAAAATACCAGGTACTCAACTAGGTTCTCTATGTGTGGTATCAATGGTAGTAGATCCACGCTGGTTTCAGCATGAATGGGCTGGATCGACCGAGCAATTAGTTTTCATGCTAGGTAATGTGTTTCGCTCCGGTGAGTGAGAGCGCCGGTCTTTGGTCACATTGGTACAATCTCCATATTTGTACAATTCCACATTGACGGCTTGGTTGTGTTTTCTAAGTATTATTACTTCTGCGATGCTTGGAAAACATAGCCATCTCTATAGGTTACGGTTACCACTTACCATCAGGTGATATGCTTGTTTACCACCAAAGTTGTATAAAGAAAAACTCTTGTAGAAGAACAACATCGCCGAACATCGGCAAAACAAAAAAAATACCTATTGTTTATAATCTTTTACTCTACCATTCATTCTTTCTAATTCATTGCTATGCAGATGATAGTACAGTGCATGGGCGATATCTCGGACATCCTGCGGCTAAACAGACTGACATCGAGGCAAAACGCCTAGAACTTGTCGCTGAGCTCGACCAAGTATTATACCGCATTTCTAAATGGGGTTGTGAGAATTTGGTCGAGTTCAATGCCAAGAAAACACAGGTGTGCGCGTTCTCTGCAAAAAAATCTCCGTTCCTTCCCCTTCCCTCTCTTCAGAACACAGCGTTACCACTACAGGATAGCCTAAGTATCCTGGGTATGGACATCAGCCGAGATCTCAACCCCAAGAACTACATCGAGTGCGTCATTAAAACCGCCTCCTGTAAACTCGGTGTCCTGAACAGGGTGAGGCGGTACTTCACGCCCGAGCAGCTCTGTCTTCTTTATAAGACACAGGTTCGTTTCTGCGTGGAGTACTGCTCTCATCTTTGGGATGGCTCCGCACAGTACTTACTGGATGCACTCGATAGGTTGCAGCGGCGAGCAGTCCGTATCATCGGAAGCCCGGAGGCTACTAAGACCCTTGAGCCTTTACAGCTGCGAAGAGACATCGCCTCAATGGCCGTCTTCTATTGCCTTTACCATGGAGTGTTCTGAAGAGCTGTTTGAATTAATCCCACCCTCTCCCTTTTTATCCGGAACGACACGTGCGGGACTAAAGTGCCACCCTTTCACAGTGGAATCTAAAGGGTCTCGAACCAAACGGTTCAGCACTTCATACTTTTGTCGCTCAATTAAAGCCTGGAACTCTTTGCCAGCGCATGTGTTCCCATCTAATTTTGATCCTGGGTCTTTTAAGCGGGGCGTGAAAAAGCATCTCACTAAGCCGCCATAGTGAAGGCCACCATACCAGTAGTTTGGCTTTTGGAATGGTGTCCGCCACTTCTGGATTCCACTTACTGCTTACCATCAGGCAGAGTGGAGTCACTTTGGTAGGCTAATATAAAAAAAAAAAAAAAAATGTGCAACTACTTTTTTACCAAAATATTCTGATGAACATTGTTCAAACTTTAAATAGCTATAACTTCTAAAAGAGAAAGTACCGTCAAGTAAAACAAAATGTGTTTAGTTTCAATAATGTATTTCGTAGTTTTCATAAATTGATAACTATCCACTATCGGTGAGGTAACAACTCTTGTAGAACCATCTCAGCGAGCTACAATACTAAATTCACAATCTAACTGATAATTTTAGGGTGCATCCAAAACATCGTAACAATTTCTTAGTGTTAACTTTACTCTTGAAAACAATACTTTTGTCATTTTATACAGAGATTAAAATTTACAAGTATTAAATATAGGTAATTATTGGGTAAAGGTCATGCAAACTTTTGCTCACAATTTTTCTTTCACCAATTACAAAACTTAGGTTATATTACATAGGTACTTCTAAAATTATATAAACAAAGGATTAGAACTCAAAAAGGGATAAATAACCTAAACAACCATGTTTTCTAAGATAGGTATATCGGCACGTGATTGCTTTTAACGGTAAGATCGTCGATTGCTTTTATATTTCCATTATTTTCTACTATTGTACTTAATTTAAGATTTTTACAAGATGATCCACATAAGAAATAGCAAGGACTTATTGTTACAATATATTTTAATAAATAATCGTGATAACAAGCCCATTGTTATTTCTACAAAAATAATTCTGCCAAATCAACTGACAGTTATACATCTCTGGTACCTAAATTAAAATTTAAAATCTGTTTTTTTTTACGATTCACTTGAGAGTGCTCAGAATATGTCCTTAATTTCGAAATTGCCGAAAGAATAAAAATAAACCGAAGTCTATTTTGAAGGCTGCATAATTAACAAAGATTATATCGTGCATACAATTTGAATGCAACAGCCAGTAAGCAAATGTATTGAACGCACCCAGAACGCACGCATCCACCGCCGCACAGACTCGAGGCGCATTCCCGCAACTACTTATCAAATAGCCACAATGCAAATGTAACGACAAGCTCTTGTTCACACATTCATTCTTTGGACCCAAAACTAAATAAGTAGTACTTAAGTACCTCATTACAATATCAAGGCGTTAATTTTAATAATTCAACTTCTTGCAACTTTGATACAAATAAAACAGTCTAGTCGTTCTATATAAATGCGTGCCGATCATACAACATCTGTAAGTATAAGTATCTACCTAGAACCACTAGGTACTCAAGTTTGGAAATAAATATTTATCTCATTCTTACTTGAATGTTGCAACTGAGTTTACTCTAGTTAAACACCTTTTAAAAAATTATTATAAGATAATAAATTTAAAATTCAATATATTATCGAAATAACTAAGACTATAAATGCAAAAAATATTTGCAATTAAAAAAACGAATGATATATCATAATGTAAACTCGATAAGTGAACAACTTATTGTAAAAAGTATATTAACATTGCTACAAGTTTGTTGCTCAGCCATTAATTATTAAAATCTGCAATTGTATTGTGAGTCACTAGATACATTTAAGTATGTCAAATAAAGCCAGCCCATATTTCACATTATGTTTCAACATTCTTTATAATGCAACAATGTTATTCATTTCATTACACACATTTTGTTCAATTTAAATGCAAAAATATAAATAAATATCTAAATGGAGTGTCTTGTTATGGCTCCACTTCAATGTGAAGTAGACATAAATAACTTGTATGTGGATTAAATATCTAATATTTGCCAATAAATCAAAAAAGCAATATAAAAAATGCTGTTTTTCAAAGACTTAAACATATTTTAATTACACTGAACAGATTTTAGAAGTTTGCAATAGTCTTATACATATTATGAGAACCATTAGCTAAAACTAACAATTATGTAGACAGTACACCTAAACAATTACATGCTATTTGAAAAGAGCTTAAGGAAACCAGAATATCTAGAAAAAAGCAGCGTAGTACATTGTTATTATTAACACCATAGAATTCTTTATCGATGCAAGAGAGTCGGCGGCGGTTAGGTACCGGAAATTCACGACGAGAATACCACCTGGCGCATTTTTTTATTCCACTTAAAACGCCTAATAATTTGAAAATAACAAAGATATGACACATTGAAATAATAGGATCCCAAGCAGGCTTAAAGCTTTAACTAATAACAAAATTTTAAAACGGAGGAATTATCATAATATGGGTACATACAATGAGAATAATTTTTGCGTATTATTGACCTCACTGGCTAACATGGACGGCCAGCCATTCTCGTTGAGTATGTGACGAACTGTGTGCAATAGCCTAGCTCACGGTCCAGTCTAATCCCCAACGCTCTGATACCTTGAGCTGTGCAGCTGCAGCATCCTTGAGGGAGAATAAGTGTGTCATTTCCAGTTCTGTCTTGGCTAGTGAAATTGCCTTCTCAAATAATTCCAATGATCGTCTTAGGTTTCCTCTGAAAGTGAATAAAATGCACATGTTAGTTATATAGTATATTATATATTTAATATAAATAATAGCACACGGTTAAAATGAGTAGTGTTCACAACTATATGCCACAGAAATTATATAAAGTCATCAATCCTAGAACTACACATGACAAGGAAAGAGATTACCTTTCCTAGTCATGTCATATTAATATTTCTATACATTGTTAGAGAGTATTTGAATAGTAAGTATATTACTTATCGGGCTACAAGTGTGGTCCCTTACATCCTTCCTGATCATGTTATCTAAAAATCAAATTACCATAAAGCAAGAGTGACTAACTTTTAATTCGTCTATAAGTACAGCAAAGTAGATGAATTAAAAAATTTGTCACTCTTGCTCCGTAGATAAATTTGGCGATTATATCTAATACTTATGATAAATGATAATACAATATTATAGTGACAACGACCTGAAGCCTTCCTAATCATGTCTAAAAAGCTAAATCACTATAAAAAAAATTCAGTATGCCTAAGCTGTAGCCTGTAGCTTGATTCATTATTCCACAAAGTAATATCCTAAACAACCCTTTTTTTTTTTACGTGGGATATGCATTACGCATACGCACCCGCCCGGGCAAGGCGGGGGTTATGTCGGACTCTCCGACCGCACTCAAAGCGCGGCCAGCATACCGACTAAAACCCACGGTGTTCCTCCAGACGGCCAGAGTGTCGGGGTCACGGGAGTCGCTTGCGCATTCATCCGCGACCCCGACGGACCATGGCCCGCTCACCGCGAGCGGGCCCCGTCCGATTTAGGGGCCTAGCCCCCTCCTTCGAAAGGCGCGTGCGGAACACGCGCACTGCCGTCTCGGGCCCGTGCTGTTCGGGCGGCGACTGCCCGATCGCCGCCCGCAGGCCAACTCGGCCGCAGAGGATAAGGAGAACGGCGCATCGCAATACCGACACTCCTCTTCCCATGCGGCCCCACCGCGTCCGCAATCTGGCGGTTGCGGCCCCGCCGAGGCCGCGGAAGGTAGGGAGAGCGGCGCACCGTAATACCGGCACTCCTCTCCCGCCGCGGCCCCGCCACTCCTCAGCCGCAGTGTCGCCGAAGCAACACTGCAGCCCGACCCAGTTGCGGTGCCGCCCAAACAGCACCGCAACCCACCAGAGCCGCTCCATCGTGGGCTTACCGGCAAAGCCCAGAGGAGCGGCGCCTCCTTGGGGTTCCTCTTGGTTCACCGTGGTCCTTGGTAACCACGGCTACTAAGCCCCCCGCCGCGACAAGGCGAGAACCCCGTTGGGGGGATCCTAAACGAGCCCTAGGATAGAAAAAAATATCCTAAACGGTTACTTACTTAACTACCAACCTAATTGTAACATCTTGATTTACTCATAATTTCATTTTATTAAGTAAATACAATTATTTATTAAACTTTGTGAACTAGCTTCACCTATTCTAAATTAAAACTTAATTTACTGCTTCCTTTTTGCTGAAGTACTAAATCTTCTAATAGGATAATTTTCCTATTTTAGTTAAGTCAAACTGATTAATTATCAAACGACGAGTACTTTTTTCTCCATCGATATAGATCTCTTATAAATTGTATCGAATAACGCACACGAAGAACTAAAAATACCCCGTACAAAAAGTCCCTCAAACTACGGCAGACAGCGGGAGACCGGACTGGACAAAAGTACGGGCGAATGCCCGAAAAAATTAAACTAACGTAACTAGACGCAACAACGCACACGACGAACTTTAGTCTGCATTGAACGCTCGATAGTGACGCATGTCTGCACGTGGCCGTCGATACGATGAAGCAATTTCCGGGCAACAAAATATGACCGCACACCGCATGCGTTGAGTCCGTGAAAAAGTACTCGGTGGACATTTTTACATGATTCAGGGATATTTGTCCCACGGGGACAAAAGTTACTTGTTTGTTGGGCCTCTCAGGGCTTTTTGTCCCACTAGGACAAACAACAGGTATTGAAACAGTCTTAAATACGAAATAATTTATTTGGATAAGAATTATTAAAATGGTGAGGATAACTTTGTCTGATTTTGATTGGCATTTCTATCAACTTTTAAAATGTAAAAACATAGATAGAGTGACATAACAACAACAGTTTGTCATATTATGGTCTCGAGAAGTTTTTTGTAGATCACCCCTTTGTAAGAGTCGTTTAGAAAATTAATTAAATTAATTATATAATTAATATTTTCTAGTAATTTAGAAACCCTACTATCAAAACTATAGAAGTTTCATACAAACTTGGCCACCCCTGTTTACCCCCTTAGAAAATGAATTTCGCAAAATCCCGTCTTAGTGAGCACCTACGAACTAGGAACCACCATGCAAAATTTGATATTCCTAGCACTTGTAGTTTCTGAGATTTCGTGATGAGTGAGTGAGTGAACTTTATAATATAAGGCAATGTATAATGCAATGTATGTCTAATACAAATATAAAGTTTTATCAGAATTCTTATTTAAAACTGTGTAACTTCTTCTTCTTCTTCTCACCTACTTTGTTTTCGCACCACCTCAAAAGGTAGATTGGTAGAGAATGCTATTGGCATTATGTCCGCCTATATACAATATGTATTTGATAAATAAATCAGGAGAGATATCCCACAGCATTACTATGTATGAGGCTGTATGAGGGTCTTCCACCTGCAAATGACGTTGCTTGGTCGAAGTAAGGAGAAGTTGGGCTATAGCTCGGAAACTGTTAGCTTGTGTGGTGTCTTTCACCAGACCATGGCAAATTTATTATCGTGCTCTGCGTGTCCTGTCACCTGTACACGCATGGACCTGTACAACGCTACAGACAAAGCACTGGTCTTCACAGATTAACTTTCCCGTGTCGACACGATAAGAAGAAAAACATTCAAGATAGCGGGACCCTGGCTTCGCACCTGGGTGGATATTTTTTTAAACATTTTGGGATAATTAAAGATTTAACTTAAAAGTACGCTAACTAAAATTTCCATCATTTTTATAGATGTGCACGCACGCCTCTGCCCCGCACTTTCGTTGCCCACCCTCTCTCACGCCGCGTTGCTCACTGCGCTCGGCGGCGTGTATTTTTTGTTAAAGTTGACATTTTTAATATCGTAATATCTTTATTCTATAAAAGTAGTCAAAAGGTATTGAAGCAGTCTTAAATACGAAATAATTTATTTGGATAAGGATTATTAAAATGGTGGTGATAACATCGTCTGATGATTTTAATCAGAATTCTATCCACTTTTAAAATACAAACACGTAGTTATAGTGACAGAACTACAATAGTTGGACATATGGTCTCGCGAAGTTTTTTGTAGATATTAATATGTTCTTTAATATTGTAAAACATTTTTTTGTTCTATCATCAATACTTTCCGGAGCGGATGCGATTATAGACATTCTTTAGCTAATTTATTTACACCTTGGGTTGGTTTTCGTAGGAATTTCTAAGGATCTCTAATTTTTTCTAGTAATATATATTATGTATATAGCCTATGTTACTCACTGAGAATGTAGCTTTCTAATGGTAAAAGAATTTTTGAAATCTATCCAGTAGTTTTTGAGTTTATTCGTTGCATACAAAAATACAAATCTTTAGTATAGATTAGTATAGATTTTTCATATTTATTACATTTTTAAAACAAAAAATACACAATTAAAAATATAAAAAATAGATTACCACCGGCAACGAGACAAAGTCCAAGCTACCGGCGGTTAGGGTTCCAGAGAGAGGAACCTCCTAACAATACATGCTGTGTCGAGCAGTACTGCCTTCTGGATCTGGCCCTTGACCCATCTACCTAATGCCTTACCTACCTAATAGCCTTTTTAGGTGTTGGTCGAGGCTGTTTGCTATTAGACCATTTACGGTAACGACTATCGGCTCAATGACAGCAGAATCCACATCCCACATGTCAACAATGTCATGGGCTAAATCAAGACATTTTATTTGCTTGTCTTTCTCAGCCTTCATGAGATTCTCGTCATGAGGGACGGTAATATCAACTATTATTGCAAGGCGTTCAGTTCGATCCACCACCACAATGTCAGGCTTGTTAGCTATAATAGTCCTGTCTGTGATGATGGAGCGATCCCAGTACAATGTCGCGCGATCATTCTCGAGAACCGGCTCTGGGTTGTATCTGTAGTACAATACCTCGACATCTAGAAGATTGTATCGCAGAGCAATTTGCTGGTGGATGATCCTGGCTACAATTACAAATTATTATTATTGTTAATTTGCTTAGTTTGCTTTTTGCTTCATGGGCTTTATAATTCTGAGGCAAATTACTGTCTAAGCATACAAAATTTTAGGTATTTTGCTTTGTAGGGATTTAGCTTTTTGCATGACCTGTAAGCATTTTGCTTCATAGTTAATTTGGTTTTTAGGTAACATGATCAGGAAGGCCTAACATTACTCGACAGCATAATATGTGTTCAATAACACCTCTACCATTGGTCTAGCCACTAATAAGACTGGGCTATGAGGGCATTAAAACATTATTTCAGCAAGAGTTAATACTACTAATTTTGAACTTCGTTGACTTTCTAATGGTATCATTAAAAAAAATTGTAACTCTAAATAAATTATATAAAGCAATGTACATTCAGATCGATATGTATCACTCAATTATATAACAAATGAAGCAATTGTATAATATATCAGCTTATGATAATTCTTCTTATCTTATGTGTCTGCCAGAATGGCCGATAATACAATAAGATATCAGTGGATAATATGTAACAAATGGAATGTGGTTGGTCTCTCAATATGTAATGTATATATTGAGGGATTAGACATGTTGTACATGATTGGCGTAAGATGAATCACAAGGCTCAAAACTTACATAAGTAATTCTTTTATGAATAATAAATAATTTTATGATGTCAACTCACCTCTGTACATCAATAGTGCCCAATGTCTCATATGCAAAATCACATTTATCATCTATTTCAATAGCTTTGTTAATCAATTTTACAGCTTTATCAAAATCTGTGCTTTTCTGCAGTTGAACCAGTCCCTTGTGAACATACAGTGTGGCATTATTTGGATCCACTGAGAGTGCAGCATCAAACAGAGCTTCAGCACGACCCCATTCTTGCTGGTCTGATAATACTTGAGCAAATAAAATGTAAGCTTCAGTACAACGAGGGAATCGCTCCAAAGCACGCTCAAAGTCAGCTCGCACCTGTGTTAAGGCTCCTACATTCTTGTTAATCTGTGCATGTCTGTAGTCAGCATAACATTTCTGGATATAAGCAATTGAAAAGTCAGGATTTAATTCCACAGCTTTAGCAAACTCTGATGTAGCCTCATCCATGCGCTCCAGTAGCAAGTACACTTGCCCACGGTGATGATATATGTCAGAGTTATTAGGATCTAACTGAGCAGCTCGTGCAAAATCTTCTAAGCAGCGTTCAGTGTTCTCCAATTGGGTGAATAGAGAAGCACGTTTGATTAATGCATTCACTTTGACTTTAGTAGATGTATCACTATCAATGACTTTAGCCAGGTCAGCTTGAGCCTCGTCATGTCTGCCTAACAATAGATAAAATGTTGCGCGCAGTAAAAGAGCTTCATTTATGTAATTACCATTGGCATCATTCAGTTCTTCAGTGCAAGCATCCACAATGCACTCATAATCTTGTGCATCCAGAGCTTGCTTGGCTTTTGCAAACCCACCAACAATTTTCTCATCAAGCTGAAGTTTGGAAACTGGGTCTTCCGAGAATGCTGAGAAATAAGTTTTGATGAAATGTTTGGATGGCATGACTGGTCGGCGTTTGGCCAATGCCTCACGTGCGTGTTGCCTGCCTAGAGCTTTCAATACTCTATCTGCACTGACTAAAGAACTTTGCACCTGAAATCTTTCAAGGATACATGCCGATGTTACGTCTTCCAAAGCCAATACTAGATCTCCACTCTTCTCAGCGGCGCGGGAACGTCTCAAGAAAGCCTTAACATACTTTTCATTGAGTTTCAGTGCAAAAGTACAATCTTCTTTAACTTGCTCCCACATCTCACGCTTTTCATAACAAGCAGAGCGGTTCTGATAGAAAGTGGCAAGATCGACGGGCCGATCGGGAGGGCAAGCTTCAATTGCTTCGTTATATAAAGCGATAGCTTTGTCATACTCTCCTGCGTGAAATGCCCGGTTTCCGGCACCTTTTAGTTTCATAGCGCGGTCGATAGCGCTTTCGGTAACCTTCGCGTTATTATCCTCATTATCTAATGAAATGGTAGTCTTGGCTTTCAACTCGGACTCCTTTTTCTTTTCTGGGTCTTCCAATCTATTTCTAAGATAAAGGTAACCTAAACCGATAGCAAGAGGTGCGCCAAGAAGTATCGCCAGTTGCCATTTAGGAAAAGGTGTACTGCCTGTTGACGCCATTACTGCTGCGGAATTGCTTCAAGTTATTAAAAAAACCATAAACGATTCACCATTAAGTTGATTACAACTACAATATCGTAAATACTGTACACCTAATTTCCAATTTTCTTGACCGTTCTTCCCATTTCATTGGTATCTTCATGCACGAACTACTAACTAAGGCAAAGCAAAACATAGACAATTTCTTGACATTTCTTTTTTTTAAGTTTAAATCACGTCATGTGGGTAGTGTAGCTGCCAGGTTTCTTACATTTTTTTTTTATTTAATTACAAATTTACTTACATACATTACTTACATACTTGGATTGAAAACATGAATTTATTGGTATTAAATCAATAGCATTGAAATTTAAATATAATTTTCTTTTAGCAATAAGAGCGTCGCACTATCATATAAAATGTACTCTGTGATTGTTAGAGATTAGGCGTATATTACTAGGACAGATCTGCGCTAGGTATTTTACAATACTAGGCCGCACTTAATCAAATTTTCAAAATACTTGATCCACTTAGTATTTTTGTAAATTACACGATTTCCGACTCCTACTTAGTGATTGGTGACTCAAGTTAAAAACCCGGGTCAGCCCGGACTGTTCATCCATCCCGTTAGCCCGAGTTGATAATCTCGTTCAATGGGTTGACTCGGTAGTTAGCTAATGACGTCGCGAGTGTCTAAGATCGACAACCCGGCCGACTCGACCCGCCGCAATGCCGCCGCCAGCCGCCCGCCTGTAGTTTATACCTAACCCAGCGAGTTCGATGGAAGTCGATTGTCGGGTCGGACAATCAACTCGCGAGCACGCACAAGCGCGTCCGGAAACTCGGACTAGCCCGGACGTTGTGCGTGTTAGTTATGTTTGTTCGCCTTGTTCGCGGACTGGCAAGGTAAACTCAACTCGGGTCAACCCGAGATGCAACCCAGGTTGGATTGTTGGATATTTGGATTGTTTAATTGAGGTTATAAAAACGATTTGACCGCTTTCAAATTAATTTTCACTTACATTTTGTAAATTCATTTATTTTTATTTTTTTTTATATATTAGCCTACCAAAGTGACTCCACTCTGCCTGATGGTAAGCAGTAAGTGGAATCCAAAAGTGGCGGACCATTCCAAAAGCCAAACTACTGGTATGGTGGCTTCCACTATGGCGGCTTAGTGAGATGCTTTTTCACGCCCCGCTTAAAAGACCCAGGATCAAAATTAGATGGTAACACATGCGCTGGCAAAGAGTTCCAGGCTTTAATTGAGCGACAAAAGTATGAAGTGCTGAACCGTTTGGTTCGAGACGCTTTAGATTCCACTGTGAAAGGGTGGCACTTTAGTCCCGCACGTGTTGTTCTGGATAAAAAGGGAGAGGGTGGGATTAATTCAAAGAGCTCTTCAGAACAGCTCCTGCGCTAAGTCTGCCGCCTGACTCAGATGGTCAAAGAGTAGAGTTGTCTCCAAATCTCCGGAGTGGGAATATATTAAAAAATTGAGCTTTATCCATCACTCAATATTCAGATTTGTTGCAATATATAATATATTAATATGTAAACGATTTAAAGTAGCGATATAACAAATCGATTTTGATTATTCGGGGTTTCATTTTAGAAATCACGGTTTCTTGATAAGTAAATAATTGTTACAATTAAAAATAAGCATTTATGATTACAATTCATTGAAAGAAGAACGCCTACAGTCCTAATTTATTGCACTTGCATTGGTCCCTAAAAATTGCTATCTAATTTTCACTGACAATTTGTTAATATTTTAATGATATAAAAACCTTTAGGTCCTCAGTAGATGATATTGCTCACATTTAACATAAAAAATATTTATATTTGATAGAGTAGGGACGTACTTACGTATCAACCTAATGTTCGATACAGTAAAATGTACTCTGTGGTTCGACACTAGCGAATATCGTACAAGACAATTACAATTTCAGTTGCCTATTGGTGGGGATTCAGCAATGATACAAACCTAACTTGTGCATGCGGTGTCGTTCCACAAACGATGGAACGCCTTACGTGAATTTATTTATTTATTATTAACATGAAATAAAATAATCATGTCTATAAAAAAATCGATGCAGTAAAAGGTTTATGACATTTTCTTAATTCGTGTGACTAGAAATACGTACCCTCACGGTATGTAATGTAGCTGAAAATCTATTTAGAATATTTGTTTCATAGGTATTTGATTTTAATACTGGATGAAAATAACAGGTATAAACAACGTAAAAATATTTAGGCGAAACACTGCCGTTTGTATTGCTATACTATATCCTTAGATGTAATGATTAAAGTATAATTTACCTTAGGGCCGTACAAGAAATCAGAAAAAGTTGGAACGTAACATTATTCATTAGTTTCATACTGTTCTCTTTCCGTTTTCAAAAACGGCTATCTCTGCCACTGTTGTGTGTAGTACTAACTAAGGTAAGTCAATAAATGTTAAATATGGTGTTTTTATTACAATTAACTGAAATTGAAGTAATTAAATTTTAGATTTTTTTTTAATAACCGAAATATTAAGAACTTATTCAACATGGACATTTACTTCGCTTGGTTGAGTAGTAAATTAATTTTATCAAGTTTAATTTCTAAAATAAAACCTTGAATAATCAGAATGGAATCGAAAAAATTATGACCTTCATCGCCCTTGGACTGTGAGCGCGCGTTTCTAACCAAAGTGACGGGGTTGGGTGAAGCATTGATGTAATCCTAGACGGCGGTTTATAACTCTTTAAAGTTCTATGTTATAAAATGCAGTAGATTTAAATAAAATGTGGTGTTTTCTTATTGAATTAAATGGCAAATGACAGTGTATGTAATAAAAATAATAACTAAGTTTTCACCCGTACTATAGTACGTACTATATTTTACAATACTTCTTCTTCATTTTCCTTACCCTATACAATTTTGAACCAATAATTTGCAACTTCCAACGCAGAGTTCGCAACACTTCTTCAATCGTATTGCATCATTTCATTTAGAAATATTAAAACTCATAACTAAAAAAATATTGTACCCCAAGTTACCCGCATATAGTCTGTCAAGAAAGTCGTGACAATAAATGAGGGCGCCACTGTTATTTAACTGGTATCATTTGTACTAGGACTAGAATAATTAAGATAATTGTAATGTTAATGTTAAATTTAACATAAGCACATAATTTATCAATCATATATAGGTAGATATTATAATCATAATTGAGCTTAAAATTAAGTACATCATAACAAATTGTGTTGTTTATGTGCCTTAAATGTAAAAACGGCAGTGGAGCTGTGAGTTCGATCCCCGCCGGCAGAAGCAATGTGAATTTCACTTTGTGGAATTTATAAGTACTAGTCAAACGATATACCATCTGCTGCGGTGAAGGAAAACATCTTGAGGGAAACCACATGTCCTAAAAGAAATTCTATGGGCATGTCAGATTCACCAACCCGCATTAGGCTGTGTGATTTGATTATTTATAAGGTGAAACCCGTATAAATATTATTAAAAGACTAATTCTAATTCAAAAGTTAAAAACTATATGCAACAGTAAATTTCAGCCACTTTGAAATAATAATGATGCATTAATGATATCAACATTAGAAAGAAAATTTTGCTGAAATCATAAAATAAACAGATTTAATCAAAATAAAACAATTTTTCTGCTCTGATTTTTATTTTTTGTAAGAAATACCAATCGATGTAATAATCTGCTTAAAATGCTCAAGACTGCTATCATAACCCAAGTCTTCTTGACAACGGCAAGCAATTTTCTTAATGAAGGAACTTCCTTTCGTACCGTATGAAAGAATTGTATCTTTTCAGCATTCAGCATTTTTTTGGATCGACCATTGCGATGTTTTCCAGGTGTGGTGAATTTGCCATTGTTGTTGAAACATTCATTTACAATACGAGGGACTTTCTGATTTGCCTGAAATCATCATTTTAACATCGTTCAGAAAAGAATATTTCATACTACATACTATATACTATAATTATATACTTATATACAAGTGTAATAAAAGTATCAAAACCATCAAATTGATCTATAAACTGTTGTAGATTATGTAATACTTAACCTCAAAATATCGTATTGTAAACATTATAAGTATTTATCTTAAACAACGATTTTGTTTAGCATCTCTAATTACAATATGTGTAGATATAAGTAAAACACTATTACATACCAAGTCATTTTATCTGTACGGCGTACACATCATCTAAATCCCATAAAACTCGACCGGTTTGGTGTCTTCAGCAAAACATTGTTTGTATACATGGAAAATGATTTCTCTACCAGCACTTCGAATAGATTTACTCATGGTGACAGTATTTCTGTTAATTCATAGTACAAACATTACTAATTTGTAACTTTAAATAATAATATAATTTTGTTGATATTACACAATAACATTATCAGAGGTTGACATTTAAACTACCACCATAGAATAGACATGTAAATACTGGGTTGCCTAATTAAGAAAAATATTAGTTCCGATTTTATTCTTTTCACGACTTTCTTGACAGACTGTATGTTGTATAATTTTTTATAAATGCGAAAGAATTTTTTAAATTGGTCACGCAGACTTTGAACTTATCCATATCAAACAAGTATAGAAAAATTCAAATCTTTTCTCTGAAATTTTGGTCGAAAAATGGTGCCAACTCTAGTGATCTCACACCAGAAAATGATTCACTCGCATGTTGACGCGTGGAATACGCGTAGTTTACTTCCATCCAAACAGATCCAGACGCAACACAATCCGCGGATTGAAACCAAACTCCCGCCAAGGTGACCCTTGTTATCAGTCATGTTTCAAACCGTGTGGGTCATGTTTTATGTCATATGTTGTTTGCTATGACTAGGGTTTGGAATACCGGTAAAAATACGATACCGGTATATTGAAATGAAATGAAAATATGTTTATTCATTACAGGTTAATTAAATTAACACTTATGAACGTCAAAGTTTACAAAATGTCAGTAAATTAACCTACAGCCGGTTCGCTGACGAAGTAGACCCATGAGAAGAACTGGCAAGAAACCCAGGCCACTTTTTTAATCGCCAGGTTATTAAAATTTTTGTAAGTTACAATTACAAGTAGCACGCAAAGTGACACAGGCAATACACTTTAACTCTTTATGTAATTAATTACAGCTTTCTATGTTGTAAAGAAAAAATAAAAGTAAGATGCGTGCTTCACGGGCTCCAATTTGCATATTGCTACAAAAGGTAAAGGCAAAATGTGAACTGTGGTAAATGTTTCTATGTAGGTATTATATAAACTGTTAATAATTGTATAAGTATAAAGTAAGATGAACTTAATTTACCACAGGAGTTCACAATGTACCTCTATTTCACAAATCACAATGTATAATTTTAACGGTACTAAGTGTACAATTTTAACAAAACAATACAAAATGTGTAGTCAAAATGTATCAATAAATTAATGTCAAAAAATTATTTGGTAAAGCATGTCATTCATTTAAATCTTATAAAATGTCATTCATAGAATAATTATGATAAATATATATGTAATTAAAATTAAGAGTTAAGCTTCGTCAAGCGAGCATCCCATGACTTTTTATCGTTTAGATACTCATTTACAATGTAGTAACCCTTAAGTATTAGATCTTTTTTGACAATTTGTTTAAATTTGTGTATGGGTTTATCCGTCGATAGGTAATTTACTATACAAACGTACACCAAGTTCCATAAACGGGCTTTATTCAAGCGATAGTGTGAGCTAACGTACCAAATAAAGCTGTCAAATACAGTTACCGGTAATAAATAAATACCAGTACTTTTAAACAATAATACCATAATATAAATATAATATAAATTTATATACTGGTATGAGTATGTCCATTTTACCGATATTTTTACTGGTAAGACGTGATTGTGAACATTATTCTTGTGGATCCCAAAGTACCGGTACAGTATTACCGTTGAAACGATACCTTTATAAAAATATCGTCACTTACCGGTAAAGGCGGTAAATATAGCGGAATCTAGATTCTAAAAATAGAATGGTAAATGAAACAAAAAAGTATGTATGTATATTTATTCTTAGCTATGCGGTGGTTCGGTACGCATTTCTGCAATACCTTCTGTTTATCGTTTTAAATATCGATAACAGTTTTTGAAACTGTTTATTTCAGTAACTAGGTATTGGCCTGAACCCATTAGGTTTGGGGTACCTAATAAAAATGCATCGAATAGATACCTATTCGAAAACTGTCAACGTATTTGAAACCTTACACGATGACAACTAAGTTATAACGATTTAAGAGTTTAGTTATTATGAAAAATTTGTGTAGACGCAAATAACTTTTCAACATTTTTATATTTTTTGTTATTAGTAGGTATATTAATATAAGTATTTGGTTATGGTTTAACAATTATTATTTTGCATTAAGTAGGTAAGTATGTCTAAATAGATATTGCTTTTTTTTATATTTTATATGTTATGAAGAAAAATAGAATACATAACACGAGTTATATTATAGATGTTTTTGTTTATTTTATTTCAAAATGTTCGTTTCATCGCAAATGTCCAGTTCAAGGTCAAAGTTCTGAAGTGAGATTAAAGTTAAACAATAAATCTTCAAAGTGCATTCATAAAGTATGCAATAAGGCTTAAAGCCGTATGCACATACTTATCTACAATAATAATATTCTCTAAATTATAAAACAAATTTTATTATTTAAATGCAACCCTAATTCATTAGAATAGAGTTTAAAATAAGTTAATCATACTTTTATATTCTTTTGTGTTCCTAAATTCGGTTATTCGTTTCACGCACTTCACGCAGTAAGGAATAAATAGTTTGTCAAACCCGTTATTTGTGCTGCGTTTGGTATTTACGCATTGTTTCGTTTAACGCAGAAAGAATACCTAGTTTGAACCGATAACTGTTTCTCTATGGGCCAATATATAGTTATTGGGTATTGGAGCAATACCTAGTTATTTAAACTGTTTGGTTTGCAACACCCACTTCTACGGGCAGTTATTCTAGAGTAGTAGTGGGTCGTTCACGATTTCAGAAGGACGAAACGCAACCGTTTTCCTGACGACGAGAACGTCGAGGACGAAACTTGTCGTTGACTGGAACGAATTGCGACGACTGAAACGATTTATGGAGTATTTTCTTGCAACTGTTTACAGTTTCATTCTATTTATTTATTGATTTCACGGACTAAGGACAAAATGAACTTCTTTTCATACTTTTCCAGTCTTTAACTATTAACAACATGAATTGAATATGCATTTGTAAACAACAAATCAAAACAAAACTAATATTTCTATTTATCATAGTAGAAATTATCGAAAAATATTTACACCGTACAAGTGCCAATGCAATGTGTAATGCCCAGCGACTTTGAACTTTATATACACCCAATCACGAGCGTTTTGTGAACGAAGGAACGCGGACGAAATGACACTGTCAGACGACGACATGTCTCGACGACGAGGGCGCAACTAGTTTGATAGTTAAATCATTACATTCTCGACTTTATTTGCATAGGCATAAAATAAAAAATCGCGTGCGACGACGGTTTGTGCGGCGAAGACTTTAGACCTAGGATGTGAAAACTGTTCCATCGTCGTATTCATAGATTATACATTGTCGTATTACATAAAACGGTCTTTGCAACCGGTCCGTCGTCGCAACGCCCACCACTATTCTAGAGATAAATTTCAGTAGTATTCCAATATGTTTTCAATTTCACTATCAAAATGAACACTGTTTTTTCGGCAAGAGAAAAGTTTTTCAGATAACCTCACTGTCGTGCAAGAAATAATATTAATAGGAAGACGGAGACGTACAAAAAACTACAGTTAACAGGAAGTTTGACCTATTAACAACAATTTAAAAAATGTTTGCTGCTAAGTTAACTATTGTAAGTACATAACACATTATTTGTTTAATTAAATATTATGTAGAGTGTAATGAATGACCTATACATAAAATTTGTTAATTGTTCCAGGTTAGACTAAGTCAACACTTAAAGCCTCAAAGACTAGCTAGACCTAATATTCCTTCAATACAAACACAGCAGAAAAGGCTCAAAGGTGATCTGTATGAACCAGATTATTTGATAGTAAGTCTTAATATTATTTTTATATATTTAATGCTACTGATGTGATTTGTTTGTTACACGTTATTAAAACGTAACAAGTTATTGTACAATATTATTACCATATACCTATTTACAATTTAATTTAAATTAAGTATTGTATGTTTCCTTTCAAAATCATCATCATATCAGCCGTAAGATGTCAACTGTTGGAATTGACATCCCGTATTAAATAAATGAAATAATTTTATTTAGGTTTAAAAATTGTTAAAAGGCTAAAAACTTGTCATTAGTTTTACTGCCTAGGTGGTGCAGTGGGTGTGTGTAGGTAATATTGCTTTGGCTTTGCAAGAAGTTATGGGTTTGATTTCACCTGATCACACAGTTTTGTTCAAACAGAACAAAACTGTGTGATCCACAAACATGACGTGTCCAGAGTCCGAATGTACTTTGTGCCAGTTAACTGTATGGATTTTTATGTAAGCCACATTGCCACAATATGGCTTGATCCCTAATTAGGTAGTTACATTAACTTTTTTTTGAAGAAATACTTGTCTGTAGAAAAATAGTCTGTAGAAAGACACATTGTATGTAAATTTGATTTTAATATTTCAAAAACATAATTTTCAATTACAGAGTATGGAGCCTGATGAACCTGTGTATGACTGCCTTAACTTGCAGCTAAAGGGATATGACTTTACCACACTAGAGGCCTGCCAGAGTCAAATTCACAGATATGCAGAGGTTATGGGTATTCAAGTAGATGAGTGGTGTGTTATATGCATATTTAAATCCTATTCTACACTCATGTTTCTTTTCTGAATAAACCATACCAATTTGTTGCATTGTATGACACGCAACAACTTGATTCGCGCTTGTGTACCACTTACGAACACTGAACAACTGTTTGTCAAACATGTTTGCGGCGATTCTATTAGTATGTTCTGTATGAACAGTGTTTGTAGAGGTTCAATGAATGTTCGTAACAAAACTGTTTTTATAGAACTAGGTGGGGTACAGGGGAGATGGCAGAGGGGTAAAGTTTAGTATCAATATTTTCACAACTGATGCGTTCGAACTATTTTGAGTTTGTGTTTGAATATACTGTCCATAAGTATGAACCACATGTTTAAGTTTGATGTTTGTGTTTGCTATGTTCGTGTTCGTACGTGGCTACGCGGCTTTAGCAATGTGCATAACATATACCTATAAACATGCAATATTTGAAATTATGAAGTGGTTGAGAACAAACTTAGGCAATATGGCAATAGCAAATATGACTTTAGAAGCAGTTTTACTTCTCAGTTTCAAATCATTAACAAAATAAGAATTTACAGTTTTCCTCTGTCTGTTAATAATATTTTTATTGTTTCTAGTTGGGCAACACCTGCACAAAAACTAAAGGTTCAACGCTACAAACCTGGAGGCACTGCAGTTGACTCAGAATACCAGCTTAATGTCTATGAGAGAAATATACAGGTACAGAAATATGAAGGCGTATTTTGAGGCATATTTTTAAATTTACATTTCAGTAAATAATTGCTGTATGCTACTTTGCAACAAACTTTCGAAATGCACGGGGCGGTATTGGCACGCGCGGGGGATATGCCTGAATGAACTACCCGAACGTGGTCATACGCGTGAAGGCAGACGTCATTGATAGTTGTGTTTAGATACATACAAAATTAGACGCGCATTTATTAGATTCCTTCGATTACTTGTATCAAATCTATATGTTACATTAACATATTAATAGATTAATCAAGTAGTTTATTTTTGCTAGTGGGTAGGTTATATTTATTCAGGTCATTATGATCCTTCTTGGCTAGCACCGACTCCAAAATAACTGATTATTATAAATTGTAAATAGTTAAGTATTATAGGTATCAATGATTGCGTTGATTCCCCTTGAATGTTCTTAGCTATGAAGTAGGTAATTAAAATATAATTTTCTACTTTTTAGTTAAGAATTGAACACGTAGGTACTGTTTCAAGTCGGTTTTCGTTTTTTTTCTAAAAAATAATTTTATTTTGAAACTTTAATGGAAAGTAATTTAGTATTGTAAATATATTTGATATAAGTAAGCCTACTAAACGTGCTGCGCAAATGAGACAGCGTCGTTTGGAAGAAAGTAGTGACGAGAGGGAAGATTGTAAATATAGAGATATAAAGTCCTTATCAACACTTTTGCTGATCTCTGAATCCTGAATCTCGGAAATCACAAACCAAAACAAAAAAGTGATGACATATCAACAATAAAAAATCATCATAAATCATAATTTAACTGACGGAGCAATCGCGTAACTGATATACAAAAAATAAACAATGGTGCTGTAAAGGCAGGTTTATGGCCTGCTGCTATTAGAATTTCTCACGACCTCCAACTTGGCTTAACGACTACCAAATTAGAGTGATAACCAGAGTCCACTGCTTCAACTTCAACTTCAAACGCTCAAAATGAAATGACCTAAATGGTCACCCATCCACGGCCACATTGTTTCTAACAAAAAAGAATTTTGGAAATTGGTTCACAATTTTAGCATGGACATGTCAATGTCAGAAAATTCGTCGTGAAATATATCTTGCAGAATCACCAAGTTGCAAAATGTCCAGGTTGCAAAATGTCAAGGTTGCAAAATACATATAAATACACGACGAAATATATATATATATATATATATATATATATATATATATATATATATATATCGTCGTGTATTTCGTTTCAGTAGGATAAGGTGTACTTTAGATCCAGAAGTTCCTATTATCGCTATTTTAGAACCTGGACATTCTGCAACCGGGACATTCTGCGACCTGGAAATTTTGCAACCTTATCATTTTGCAACCTGGACATTTTGCAACCACGACATTTTGCAACTTGGACATTCTGCACCTAAACGTTTATCTTCCGTTTCCAATTGGTTTCATTTTACTATATTTTTTTCCCTTTCAAAAATTATCTATCCTGGACTACATTACTAGGGCAAGAAGGTTTTATCAATAGTGAATTATTATAAATTTAAGTTAAATACCTGTGTATATAACTAAAGTCATGACCAAATCCATTTTCGTACAATGTAAACAAACAGTCTTTTCAATATTTTTCTATCAAAAACTCCATAACCGAATTATACACATTCTGTTCACTATAATTACTTCGTTTTACAACAATTTTTAGTAATGATTAATAATCAAATCTAGATTATATATATAATAAAATTACGAATTACTTTTTGCGGTCGAATAAAGAGGTCAAATTGATTAAGTTTTATTTTTTTTGTACTTTCTATTGTCTTCGAAAACCAATGTTGTATTTTATTAGAAGTAATAAGTTTAACGAATACCTATTTAATACATTATCATAGGTACATAATATTTTGTAATTCATCATTAATTTTCGCAGGTCTGTTCATTTGTTTTATTGTAATATAGTACCTATAATAAAATCGTAACATACATACTGGGTGGCGCAAAAGTAAAGACCCTATTTGGTTCAGCTATAACATTTTTTCTAAATTAGAAAACTAGATTTAGATTTTTTTAAATGTATATTTGTGCCATTAAATTTCGTACCATTAGGATTTAAAGATGATGTCTTTTAAATGGTGACCTCCAGAGTTGATACACATTTGAGCCCTATTTATGACATTTTGCATAACTTGCCGTAACACTTCCTGCGATATGTTCGTTATTTCTTGACGAATGTTTTCTTTTAGAGCTGCGAGAGTCTGTGGCTTGTTCACATACACCCGAGATTTCAAAAAACCCCAAAGAAAGAAGTCTGGACTGGTCAGATCGGGTGATCTTGCAG
Source organism: Parascotia fuliginaria (assembly GCA_963082885.1). Lineage (NCBI taxonomy): Eukaryota > Metazoa > Arthropoda > Insecta > Lepidoptera > Erebidae > Parascotia > Parascotia fuliginaria. The sequence continues at coordinate 8,989,382 of OY720177.1, read as the reverse complement.
GCCAAGGCAAATCGCCAAAACGAGAGATAACTCGGCCTGGAAAAGCGTCCCTCACTAAGTCCATAGTGTCGCGCGCTGTGTGTGCCGTAGCGCCGTCTTGTTGAAACCAGATGTGCTCCAGCCCCAATTCGTCCAAACTGGGTATCAAAAACTCACGTAACATGGTTCTGTAGCGTTCTCCAGTGACAGTAATCGCATTGCCTCCAGCGTCTTCGAAAAAATAGGGTCCGATCACTCTGTCAACACAGATGCCACACCATACAGTAACTTTTAGTGGGTGTAGAGGTGTTTCTTGAATAATGCGCGGATTATCAGTGCCCCAGAACCGAGTATTCTGCTTATTGACATGCCCTGAGAGATGGAAATGCGCTTCGTCACTCATAACCAATTTTGAAGGAAAATCTCATAAATAGGGCTCAAATGTGTATCAACTCTGGAGGTCACCATTTAAAAGACATCATCTTTAAATCCTAATGGTACGAAATTTAATGGCACAAATATACATTTAAAAAAATCTAAATCTAGTTTTCTAATTTAGAAAAAATGTTATAGCTGAACCAAATAGGGTCTTTACTTTTGCGCCACCCGTTACAAATTCCATTTAGTCCATATTTCACAAATTTTCATCAGGCGGGAAAATATTCAAAAGTATCTCAGTATTCCATTTCAGTCCGTGGTCAAATCGTTGCATTTAGAGGTCAACACTTAATTTAAATTACATTTATTTACAAATAGAGTATTCGTAAACGTAATATTATTTAAAAATGTAAGATAAAGGACGAAAATTACTATTTAACATTGTATTGATGTCATTAATTTTATTATCTTTGTCCCCATCACTAGTAAATTCATGAAACCATAGACAATGGCAATATGGCGGATTGTTTACATTGTACGAAATTGGAGTTGGAATGGACTATAGATAATAATTTTTGTCGTACAGTATCGACCAAATCCATTTTCGGACAATGTAAACAAACAGTTTTTTCAATATTTTTCTATCAAAAACTCCATAAACGATGACACATGGGTTTATACACATTCTGTTCACTATATACTTCATTTTGCAACTATTTCTACTAATGATTAATAATCAAATCTAGTTTATATAATAAAATTACGAGTTACTTTTTGCGGTCGAATTAAGACGTCAAAATGATTGACAGTTTTATTTTTTCTGTACTCTATATTGTCTTTGAAAACCAATGTTGTAATTTATCAGAAGAAATAAGTTTAACCAATACATATCATAGGTACATAATATTTTGTCATTTGCCCTCGCAAGTCTGAGTTCATTTGTTTTATTGTAATATAGTATAATAAAATCGTAACATACATACAAATTTCATATAATCAATATTTCACAATTTTTTATCAGGCGGGAAAATATTCAAAAGTATCCCAGTATTCCATTTTAGTCCGTGGTCAAATAGTTGTAATTAGAGGTCAATGCTTAATTTAAATTACATTTATTTATACATTAGGTAAATTGTTTGTCATATTATCTTATAGTTTATAAGTCAACGGTTACAATAAAATACAATACCATATTTAACATAAATACAAGTATTTGGAGTAATAAAAATAACAAATCAAATAGAATTAATCGATTACGCAAATAGAGTATTAGTAAACGTAATATTATTTAAAAATGTTAGAAAAAAAGAATGAGAAATTATTATTTAATTATGTATGATGATGACATTAATTTTATTTTTATCATCCTTTTCCCCATCACTAGTAAATTCATGAAACCATAGACAATGGCAATATGGAGGATTGTTTACATTGTCCGAAATTAGATTTGGAATGGACTGTAGTCACTTTCTAACAAAATACTTACAACATAACCTCAAATTAATTGTTAAAATTATTTTTTGGCGATGAATGGCTCATGACCAGGCTCACTGTACCTATGTGCTTTGGTATACATACGATGTACTTTGATTTCATAACATTTTGATACGATACAACGCGTCATTTTAATTGCTGCTAAATATTTTTTGATTTTTCCAATGATATTCTATTTAATAGAATATCATTGAATTATATATATTAATAGATTAATCAAGTAGTTTATTTTTGCTAGTGGGTAGGTTATATTTATTCAGGTCATTATGATCCTTCTTGGCTAGCACCGACTCCAAAATAACTGATTATTATAAATTGTAAATAGTTAAGTATTATAGGTATCAATGATTGCCTTGATTCCCCTTGAATGTTCTTAGCTATGAAGTAGGTAATTAAAATATAATTTTCTACTTTTTAGTTAAGAATTGAACACGTAGGTACTGTTTGAAGTCGGTTTTCGTTGTATTTTATTAGAAGTAGTAAGTTTAACGAATACCTATTTAATACATTATCATAGGTACATAATATTTTGTAATTCATCAATCATATATAGATACAACGCGTCATTTTAATTGCTGCTAAATATTTTTTCATTTTCCCAATGATATTCTATTAAATTTCTCTAAAGAAAATTGCAATGTTTTGATACCAACTACGCTAACGGCACTTTGACAACAATTGCCAACCCTATTGAAGTTTCATAGTTTTATTTTGTCTCTGGGGTAAAGCGATAATTAACTGACATAACGCTAATTAGATAAATATCCATTAGGCCTAATTTAATGATTGTTTCTGAGTGTGGCTGTATGTGTAATAAATCTATTAATAATATATATTGATGAGCATGATTGTTTGTTCTGTGTCTGGGTGTAATTTATCTATAATATGTATGTATTTACAAAAAAAAAAAAAATGTATATAAGTAGTATATCAGTTGTTTAGTACCCATAACACAAGCAAATATAATTGCTTAATTTGGGGCTAGATGGCGCTGTGTGAATGTGGTAGAATATTATTATTATTATTCTTTCCTTTTATTTTTCTCAGCTGTTAAACTGGTTTTAACTACATTTACGGGCGCCAGCCAAGTAAATGCAGTGTGTGGTGATAATTTAGGTTGTAGATGTTGTATGTAATGTCGTGTGTAATGTTGTGGTTTCCTCTATTTGCATGAATTTTCTGACTGTTCTGCATGTGTTTAGAATGGCTGCTTTCTGTAAAGTTATATAAAGGGTTTCTTTCAGATCTATTAATTTAATGCTATGATGAAGATGCTTGGGGATTATACCGGTCGTTGACAGAACAATTGGCACGACGTACACCTTGTCTTGTCTCCAGATTCTAGTAACTTCTTCTTTGAGTTCTGCGTATTTACTAACTTTTTCAGTGATAGTTTTCTGTATGTTATGTGTGTTAGGGACTGCAATATCTATCAGGTAAGTGGTTTTATTGATTTTATCTTGTAGTGTTATGTCCGGTCTATTGTAGTGTATGGTTTTATCGGTAAGTATAGCACGATCATAATATAGTTTGTGTGAGGCGTTTTCTAATATTGTTTGTGGTGTGTATTTGTAGTATGGAATGCTTGTGTCTTGTATGAGTTTATGTTTAAGTGCTAATTTTTGGTGAATTATATTAGCTATCTGATTATGTCTGTGTGTGTAATCTGTCTGTGTGAGAGTAATGCAAGCGCCGGTTATGTGTTGGATAGTTTCTGATTGAGTGTGACATTTACGACATTTATCGTTTGTAATGGAAGGGTCTTTAATTATATATTTTCGGTAATTTTTTGTATTTATTATTTGATCCTGTATAGCTATTATAAATCCTTCTGTTTCGGGGAATAAACTACCTACTTGTAAAAATTTATTTGAGGCTATAGGGTCTATGTGTGTTTGTTCTAAGTCATGAGGATGTCTGCCGTGAAGTGCTTTCTTTTTCCAGTTGTCTAACTTTTGTGTTGCAAAATTATTATTATTAGGATTTTGTGTAGTAGAGTGGTTAGCTAAATTTAGTGGGGTGTAATTGTGATCATTTTGGGTAATAGCTTTGTGTAGATTACTTGTAGAAGATTTTGCGTAAAAAAATGTTTTAAGACTATGAATTTGTTTTTGCCAGAGATGATCTATGTCTATTAGGCCTCTGCCTCCATTATACCTTTTGATAGTGAGTCTCTCTATAGCAGATTTAGGATGTAAGTTATTGTGTTTTGTTAATGTAGTGCGTGTGGTTCGTTCTATTTGCTCAATATCAGTTTTAGACCATTTAATAATACCGAATGAGTAAGTTAATATAGGTATGGCATATGTGTTCAGTGCTTTGATGAGATGTTTTCCAGAGAGTTGGGTTTTACAAATGGCGTTGATTCTTCTGATATATTCTATATTTAGAGTTTCTTTTGTTACTGTATGGTCTAATCCTCTCAATTGCTTGTAACCTAGGTATTTGTAGACTTCATTCGATTCCATTGCTGATATGGTAATATTGTCATCTAATTCATAGTTGCCAGGTCGGATTTTACCTTTTATTATGTGTAGTGTTCTGCATTTGTCTAATCCAAATTCCATATTTATGTCATTACTAAATTTAGTGGTAGCTTCTATTAATTTCTTCATTTCTTTATCTGTTTTTGAGTATAATTTAATGTCATCCATATATATAAGGTGTGAGATTACTGTTTCTTCTGTGCTGTGTTTAAGATTGTATCCGGCTCGGCATTCATGAAGCAAATGTGACAAGGGGTTCATTGCAAGACAGAACCATAGGGGGCTTAAAGAATCACCCTGATAAATACCTCTATTAATTGAAATTTGTCGAGTTGTTATGCTATTTACTTGATTGTTTAATTGAAGAGTAGTTTTCCAATAAGACATAATATTGCGTAGAAAATTTGTTATCTTTGGGTTAATTTTATAAATCTGTAAAATTTGTAATAACCAGGAATGTGGGATACTATCAAAGGCCTTTTTATAGTCTATATAAGTACAATGAAGGTTTCTGTTTTTTGTGGTAGCATGTTTGTGTATTGTGGAGTCAATAACCAGCTGTTCCTTGCATCCCATGTGGGCTCGTCTGCATCCCTTCTGTTCTTCTGCAATTATGTGGTGTTGTTCAATATGTGCTGTGATTTTTCTAGATATTGCTGCTGTAAGTATTTTATATATTGTGGGTAGGCATGTGATTGGTCTATACTGATAAGCTTGTGTAGAGTGTGTAGTTTTTGGCAGCATGTAAGTTAGTCCTATGGCAATAAACTCTGGTATATTTTGTTTTCCTAAAACTATATCTGTTAAATTTTGTGCTATAAATTTGTGCAGTGAAGTTAACTTTTTATACCAATAGTTATGTATTTTATCTATACCGGGTGATTTCCAATTATGAAGTCTAGCTGTAATACTTGCTATATCTGCTTCGGCGATTTTATCAAAATCCATTTCTTCTATTGTACTCCATTTACTTTCTTCTTTTGTAATCCAATCTGCTTTGTCATTGTGTTCTACTTGCTCTTCCCATATCTTAGACCAAAATGTTTCAAGTTGTGTTTTTGTAGGTATTTCTGCGTCATGTGTTGGTTTATTATTTTGTGATTTTATTAAATTTCTATAAAATGACTTTTCGTTAGTGCTAAATAATATGTTATCGTTTTTTCTTTGTTGTGCTTTTTTGTATCGTCTGAGTCTATGTACCTTCAGGGCTAATTTTTGTTTTAGTGTATCTAAAAATTCTTCTGGTTTACTATTGTTACCTTCGTGTCTAGTGTGAGTTAATCTATTTTTAAATATAGTTTCTACTTTTTTACATAATTTATTTGATCTATTGTTGTTGATATATTGGGTAAGCCTACCACAGTCTGCTCTAAGCTTTGCTATATCTCTTTCTAGTCGAATTTGCCAGCTGGGTTTATTATCATGCTTTTGTCTGGTACCTGTGTATTCTGTAATTTTGTATCCTAGTTCTTCGGTTATAACTAAAGCTGTACAATATATAAGCGTGTGTAAATCTATAAGTTGCATATTTTCGTTAATGAATTGTGGTAATATAGTTTGATTAAAAAAAATAGTTAATTGAGACAGTTTAATACTATGTTTTAACTTGGGCAATCTTGGCCTTGCACCTGGGTCCATACCAGAGTATTGAGTTAGAGCTGTTTTTAGTTTATCTATCTTATTCTGTGATTGTATTTCAATTATTGGGTTACAGGTAGCTACAGTCTCTACTTCATTTTCAAGCATTAATGTTATATGTTCTGTTTGTGTAGATGTGTGCGAAGTTTGTGTGGGTATGTGTGGTGTCTGAGTGAGTTGTTGTGAATGTATGTGTGATTCCAAATGGCTTTCCGTTAGGTTGTGTGGATAGGATTCTATATTGTAATCTAAATTTTCTTGTAATCTTATACTTACTTCTTCTTTCAGTTGGTGTAATGTTTCTTCAGATAATAGCTTATTTCTAATTATAGTTCTTCGCTGGTCGGAAACACGTTGTTCAGTAACTTTAGTATTTGGATATTGTCTTGAGAAATGTTCATGTAATTGTTTTCTGTATGTGGTCATGTCTGTCTCGAGTTTTGTAATGTAGTAGTAAGTACGCATGATAAATATGTTTACATCTTCGCTCCATCTCATGCGTACTCGGGGTTTTCCAGCCTTAGTGGACGCAGGCAATAAGGTATTCACCTCCTGCGCAACACTTAAAGTTGGAGTTAGTGCTTCACGTGAATTTTCATCCACGGAAGACACTGGTGTTGGTATGTATGATATAGTGGATGGACTGAACGGTTCTGCTATTGAAAGGGATGAATTTAAACTAATGTGATCTAAATTGTTTGTTTGAGTTAGAGTGTCATGGTTGGCTGATACTTTTTCGGATGATCCGGAGAGAGCCCGCCTATTCGACTCTTCTCCACTGACGGTTCGTATGCTGAAACACCCAGCGTCAGCTCCAGGTGTGCCCCGGGCAGCGGCCGTATACGTTTACTTCTAAGTAACATCTCCATAAATGGGTTCCCAGAGCCATGTTAGCCGCGACAGTAACATATATTTCGCGTGTCCGCCCCTCACGTGAGTCTGATGTTCGACTCGGACGTATGGTTGGATTTAAGGGGCTTATTATTATTATTATTATTATTATTATTATCTATGAATTTGTTTCCTTCTTTTAGGTGACAGATGTACCCGCTTGGGCATTAGGAACACTTCTCCGAGTAGCCCGAGCCCTCCTACCCGAAGGCTGCACACTACGCGTGCACGAACATGCCATAGAGCATGAAGAAATTCGTTACGTGCCTGACAACCAACTCATAGACCTTAAACAACAGTTACAAGACATGGGCGGCAGTCGGGCTGAAAAGAAGAAGGCGCGTCGATAGTTTATGTACCTACTTTGTAGTTTTGTATAGTAACATATAGGTAGATTAAAGTTGTTGTTTAAATAAAGCTTGTTTTATTATTGTGTCTGTTTGATACGATATCGTTCAATATCAAAAATATTATTAAGCCGTGAAGGGAGTGGGGTAAGCGAAAGGATTGAGGGTGAGGGAGGTGAGAAAAAGAAAATAGGGGTAATTACCTACGAAACTGACGCCACTTTGCGTGATGATAAACAGGGAATCCAAACGTGGTGGCCATAAATGTCATAGTTTCAAAGTGCTGCTAGTATGGTGGCCTTCACTATGGCGGCTGGGAATGGGGCAGGTGGTGGGAGTGAGGGAGTTGGGGAAAGGGGGAAATTGGGCCTCCGGCGCTCTCACTCATCGAACGGAACGAAACGCAATAGTTCGGATACTACAACTCTTACGTCGATCTTCTATGAGAGGGTAGTACTTCCCCGTGTATGGCTCATCTTGGTACAGCCACCATCACGAATTGAAAATCTAATAACATGACGAATTAGTCAACATTGGTCGCTAAAAACCAGAATTAGACGGTCCACTGTTTAAAAGTTATAAGAGGAAATTGGTGGCTGTGTCAACTTAAAGCTCGACATTACACACACAATTTCAAGATTCCGAATTAGTCAACATTGGTCGCTAAAAACCAGAATTAGTCGGTCCACTGTTTAAAAGTTATAAGAGGATATTGGTGGCTGTGTCAACTTAAAGCTCGACATTACACACACAATTTCAAGATTCCGAATTAGTCAACATTGGTCGCTAAAAACCAGAATTAGTCGGTCCACTGTTTAAAAGTTATAAGAGGATATTGGTGGCTGTGTCAACTTAAAGCTCGACATTACACACAATTTCAGGATTCTATGGCCCTCCGTTCAAAGTTACAGGGTATTGGTGGCTGTGCTAAACTGAAAAAAAAAACAATTGCAAATATCTCTCTTCAGAAAGACCGACCAATTCTGGCGTTTTGCGACTAATTGCTGTCTCCCAACGATTGCAAAAGTTTTTGAGCATTATTCTCCAAAATATTGTTATTCTGGTCGTTCTATAAATTCAAATTAATTAGTCACATCTGATTTTATTTCTTCTTCACGAGTGGCGCGAGGCTGCCGGGCGACCACGATGGCCAGGTGGTCGGCTCGACTGAGGGTCGTCTTGTCCATGTGGGTTGGGAGGTAGTACGGAACCCTTTCTTTCCGGCTGGTGCAGGTCTTGTCCGGGCATAGTTGCTTCGGTTATTACCTGCACAAAGTCGCGAGGAGGGGAAGAAGTCCTGACTGCGACGACAACTCAGCGCAGCACACACTGGAGTTTTGTCCGACGTGGGTGTCTCAGGGTCGGGACCTCGTCGCAGTCATCGGCGTCGATCTCTCGCTGCCGCCCGTGCTTCGCTCCACGACCAGCAGCGACAGATGTTGGAGTGCAGTCCCATCCTTTTGTGAGGACGTCATCTCGCAGAGAGAAGCGTCGGAGCGGCTCAGGAAGGCAAGTATTCTCGCTGATTATCCCTAAGAGATAGCCATATATACCATCGCGGACATTTTTAACCAACTTCAGAAAAAAGAGGTTTCTCAATTCGACCTTATAAATTTTTTCTTTTTTTTTATGTGTGTTCGCTAACTTCGTCGTTTATGCACCGATTTTGATGATTCTTGGAAACCAGAATCTGATGATGGCACCCTAGAGAAATCGAGAGGAACTTTCGAAAATCGTACTGGCGACTAGGGCATTTGTAATTTTTTTATTTTATTAAGTATTTTTAGACTCTACTATTTAGTGAAGGTTTAATAATAATAATAATAAGTTTATTGCAGTAAGTAAAGTACATTATCATTCTATAAAAGGATTAACCATTTAAGCAAAACAGATGCTTGTGATAGGTGTCTCCGCTCATCAAGGGACCGACAACTAGGTGAAAGGAAACCAAAAAGTTAAAAATAAATTTACTTAGCACAAATTAATTCGTATTTTGATTTAGTTACTTAATCAAAAATGATTCAATAAGTATTTTATAATTTTGAAGTTGGTGCTACTAAGTATGAACCTTACCACAATAGCAAATAATAAAGAGTGATAATACTGTTTTACTTGAAAAAAAATAATAATTATGAGTGCCCAAGTAACATTTGAGGTTTTACAAAGGTTTAAACATGACATGGCTCGCGTAGTCATCACAGCCGATGATGTGGCAAATGCAGTTCGTCCCATGACTAATTGGAAATCTCCAGGACCTGACGGACTGCATAATTTCTTCTGATTCTTCAGATTCTGCCGAGCCTTACACGGTCCAGATGTGGACCGAACTGTTTCCGTGGCCTGGCTACGTTTCGCTGATCTTTTTGGAGAAACCGAAGGATTTGTTTGTGCAATTGCTGATGAAGTTAGCAAGACGAAAAACTACCGAAAATATATCTTGAGAGACGGTACTATCGACATAATATATGTCGGGTATGTCATCGCCCAGGTGAGTCTCTCAGGCATATTGCGTCCAAGTACATTTAAAAAATCTGTTACTTACAACCTAAGCACCTGTTAGTAGGTATTTATCTTGTCAACATGCTTAATTTTAATTTTAGTGATTTAAAATTTGTATTACTCTTTGAGCAAACGACTGCATAACCTAGCTGTGGTAAACGATGTTGCTGATGAATTTAATCCTACAATGTAGGCAAGATAATTTTGTTTTTGGGTAATTCATCATTGTTAGTTTAACCAAAAAAAAAAAAAAAAATTCCCAAGTGGCCAGGATCATCCACCAGCAACTTGCTTTGCGGTACAAACTTGTGGACGTCGAAGTGCCGTATTACAGGTACAATCCTGAGCCGGTTCTCGAGAATGGTTGTGCGACATTGTACTGGGATCAATCTATCATCACTGACAGGACTGTTGTTGCCAATAAGCCTGAGATAGTGGTGATAGATTGATTAGAGCGCCTTGTAATGATTGTCGACGTCACCATTCCTCATGACGATAATCTCGTGAAAGCTGAAAAAAACAAACAGATCAAGTATCTGGATTTAGCTCGTGAGGTTATTGACATGTGGGATGTGGATTCGGCGGTCATTGTTACGATAGTGGTTACAGTGAATGGACCTACCTATTGCTAAGAGCCTCGATCAACATCTTAACGAGCCTCTCGTTGGCTGGTTGGGTCAAGGGCCAGATACTGAAGGCGGTGTTGCTTGACATGGCCCCCCAAAGGAAAAACAAAATCTATATACATAAAAGCGTAAGGTCCTCACTAACTCATCACGAAATCTCAGAAGCTACAAGTGCTAGGAGTCTCAAATTTTGCATGGAGGTTTCCTTTTAGAACATAGGTGCTCACTGAGACGGGATTATGCGAAAGGTGTAAAGGGGTGAGAAAGTTTGTATGAATCTTCTATAGTTTTTATAGTAGGATTTCCAAATTACTAGAAAATACTTATCATATATTTTTAGAAACTACTACGTTTATTAAATGGGCAAATAGGAGTCGCGAGTGTGTGTAAAATTACGTCAGTTTTACTGGTAGCGGGATAATAGATTTAAATGGGATTCGCTATAGAGACGGATTATACTGATATTTATTACTGATACAATGTACGATTGCCGTAAGATCAGGCAGGCAATATTTTCATACATGGCCACATCTGAATTTTCGCGGGCAACAGCTAGTTAGAAATAAAACTTTATGAACGTTTGCTCGTCATGAGTGGCAACGTCGCAATTTAGTGTCATATTTCGTGGTTTTTAATTTTTATCATTTTTAATCGGGGCTATATTTTAAAAATATGTTCTGTCTAAGTATATGTTAGAATTAGGTAAAAGCTGTAAAAAAGCAACTTATTAGGTTGTGTTTTCACCACACAGTCCTAATTAGTTTACCTAGGTAACTCTAATATAGATAGCATTAAGGTATATAAGTAGGTAGGTTTTGGAAATTACAAGTCATTTCAACATTCCATAACATTATGGTTATAACAAAGTTAAAAATTAAACCTTTAGATCTCACTTGAGCATAAGGCTAACCTTGCCAAAACTCAATATGGAGCCTAAGTACGACAGCTATTAGATCCTAGGACTATAAGCTCTTGGATGGAACACAAGTCATAATAACGTTAATTTAAACTTCTATTAGCGGCCTAAAGGTTGTAATAATAAACAATTCGTTTTAGGACTTATTAATCATTCTCAAGTACTTAATATGACAAGATAGCAAAGCGTTAACCTTTTTCAGTAACTCCTTGAAGACGATAAGGTAGATTATTCTGAATTCTTTACGGAAATCACGTTCATAATATCTAATTCTGTACTTATTAATAAGTCGAATTGATTGAAATACATAGGTAACTACTAATATAATGCTATAAAATAATTGTGTGTTGTGCTGGTGTTGCAAGATAGGTACCTACCTACTTATTATCTTTTGAAGATTAATCTTTTGATCGTGATTTTTGGTAATTAAATAAATAAGTAGGTAAGTACCTATGTATGGTCGTGACCTACTGTGTGAGATACATTAATATATAAAACCTTAGATAAACCAATGTATAAAACATAATAAAATTTTATTTATAACGGATGGATGGCACTTATAATAACGATTCGACCTTCGTTCTCTGCGTTCAGAGTAGTAAGTAGTAGAGGTACTTAGGTGATTATGCCGGTGTGTATTTTGATTGCCATGGCACAAGATGTGCAGGTACATAAAATTGACAAGGAATCCTAGTAAATTTAAAGACAAACATATTATTTATACCTACTTACCTAATGATAGTAAAGTTTTCGTCTTGGTAACCCCTCACCTAGAAATAGTAACAGTACCTAGGTAAGTACTATTATTTAGTTCGTTATTTATTTTAACGATCCGTGCGTAAAAGTATTGAAAGACAATGATATATTCTATTGTTTATAGTTATTTTATTAGTTTAGTTACATTCTCATTTGATGAATAAAACTAAAATCACTGGTATTTATCACACAAATTCTAAAATATCTAATGCTGAAAGTGTATTAAATGTACCTACTTATAGTTTACTTAATTCACCTAGGTGCATCAATATAAGTGCTTTAAGTACACTTTTAGTGAACTTAATGCACCTACATAGATACATACATTACTTTTACTTATTTTGTATAGTTTGGTATATCGAGGGTTTTATAAATTTTTATTTCGGACTTTTTAAACTACAAATGACTAAATCCATACACCTTGAAAATAATTATAAATAAGAATACAGAATTTACCATAACGCGATACCATTGCAAGTAAGTTAGTGAGAAATTGTATTTGGCAGATTCTATGTGATGCTGCAGCATCAAGTTAGGTCGTTATGGTCTCCTTTATATGAATGTAGTAACAAAATATCAAATCTCGAATCAATTAGACCTTTAGAAGTGGTTCGTATCCTTTCATCAACTTAATAAGATCTTAAAGACCTTCAAACGGCTGAGCAGTTTTTTTTACTTATTGCTAAGAACACTCTCGATCAAATTACCTAGGTAGGTAGGTTTTTAAACAGAAAAACTAGATCAAAATCGTTTCAACCGTTTGGGAGCTGGATGCCACAGACAGATACACAAATACACACGTCAAACTTATAGATAACACCCCTCATTTCGTCGGGGGTTAAAAAGACTAAAAAAATTTTATCGTTAAATAGGTACCTACCTACCTTTTTTGCAGAGAACCTACCTACAGCTTCACTTGAACTCTACCTATGTACCGGCTACCCATTAATTACCATATTAAGTACACTTAGCGAAACGAGTTGTTTGTACGCACGCAGCAGATATTTGGACGAAGTAGGTAAATATCTTCTAAAAATTTTTCTACTCCTAAAGCAAAAAGGCTAGGGGAGGCTAATGACTATTGAGCTCGTGTCATTTATTATATTTGTGTTAAATCACGGTTGCATGTCTGCATAAGATTGCGTCATCCAATTACGCGATCTGGTGCAGTCTTGACAATTTTTGCAACAATCACAATGGAACAAAACAGTGAGAAAATTTGTAACTCAAACAAATAATAATATTATATGTGTACGTAACTAACAAGGTGTATGAGTAATTTGAATGCTAAATTGCTTACACTAGATTTTGTAATTAATGTATGGATTAAGAAATTACATGTACCTAGGTAAGTACTTACCTACCTACCTAGCTTATAATAAATTGCAGGTAATCTAGTAGGTAATACCCTAGTAGGTAATACCAACTCTAGGTACCTAGGTAGGTACCTAGATATAGTAAGGTAGGAAGGTACTCGCATATTAATGATAGGGTAGATGGCAGAGGCGAATAATAACTGAATTTCATATAAGAAGAATGTATACCTACCTAAATCACAGAACATTTCAATGTCTAAAGTAGGTAGGTATAGTATAGTATACTCTAGCCCATCATATGTGTTATTATGGTATCTGTATTTCCTTACTTATTTTCAGAAATGGTGCCAGCATCTCTGCCAGCTCCTGTCTATCATTGTTGGCAATAAAAACATGATCTTAGACTCGTGGTTCGTGGTCACTGATATTGTGGATGGTACAGAAATGGTCACTGCAATGACCTCATTTCACCTTGAGATAATGTAGGTAGTGAATGTAACGAGGCGATTTCGACTCGCTGTAGTGCATCTACAGCGATCAGATTACTGCGGATTAATTATGATAGATAAATAAGGTAGGTATGAAGCAAGAAAGGCAAGCGTTGATAGTATTATTAGTAGTATCTTTAGGATAAAATGGAAATACGGAACTACGCAAACATGCGCTGCATTTGGACTATGTTTCCTAATCCCG